>QANY01007562.1:15184-250467 GCA_003255025.1 Datisca glomerata | reverse complement strand
AATCGCCTAAAATCGAAGTGAGTTTTCTCACCCTAAGTTTTCATACGTTTTTTTTAATCTCGAAACATGTATTGAGTTTAAAGCTTCTTTTTGTAACTTGGGATTTTCAACTTGATTTTCATGTCATGATATGATAAACTTCTGTTTCATTTACCAAACTTTCTCTTCTTGGGTTAGAGAAAATAGAAAGTTTGGGCTTTTATCTGAGGGGGAGTATTGGATCTAAGTTAAGGTTATACTAGTCAATACACTACAGGAAAGAAGACATTCGACAGGATTAAAATACAAGATTCACTATCACCTCTTATTAAAAACTCAAAACAATAAGAGATTTTAAGAATCAAGTAAAATTTATTCATGTTAAAAGTAAAAAAAAATGGGAGGCAAAATAGACGCGGGACTTTAAGCAAAAATTAGAGACCATCGACATTTCATTCCCGAGCTCTCTCAGTACTGGCCCGATATTCTTCTCCATTTTCATATCAGAGAATCTCAAATCGTTGCTTCTCTTTGAAAATCGATTCGTCTCAGTTCTTCAGAGCATCCAGTCCTTCTCTCTCTCTCTCGATTTTCTCCATAATAAAGCACAAATCATATCCCCGTAGCTTCTCCCTCTCAAATGACCTAGGGCTAAGCCTTCGACGAAGAAGAGAGAGCAGAGCTCATCGATTAGCTTCTCTCTCACTCTCTCATTTAAAGACAGAGCGAACTAGGGTTTTCATTGATTTTCATGTTTAATTCTCTGGTCTCCTTCACTTTTGATTTTTAAATATTTGCATGTCCTTCAATTTTGTTGATGAGATGCTTAAATGGGCTCGTTTGTTCAATCTAACTATCTAGACTTTGCATCAAGAGCTACTTGATGTGGGTTGTGTCCTTTGATAATAGCAGAGCTTGTGACAGTAAGATTTTCACCCATTTTCTCACTCGTGTTCTTGCCTTCATCCGTTATAACTGATCTTCGTCTCTCTCTAATGTTTTGTAATTTGTTGTTAGAATTAAGCTTCTGTAGTAAAGGATCCTTGCTGATTTAGGTCAGGGTCCCATGAATTTTAGTTGTATTTGTATAGATCTAGAGACTCATGATAGAATCTAGGTGACTCGCTCGATGCTTCCTTCACGAACAGGGAAGAAAAAGATCAGGGAAGAGCAAGTAATGGCGACCGAGGAGGAGCTCAAGAATCCATGGAATTTCAGAAGCTTAGCTTAAGTGGGCTTGCCTTATAATTTTTTATTTTACTAGTATGTTATCCATGGCCTGTTACAATTGCAGATATTGTTCACGATGATGATTTAACTCTGAAGAAGTCTGCCTGTGAGAATGACTTCATTCTGGTACATATAGTGTTGCTTTTCACGTCGACCCTTTTTTCTTATCTCTTTGATTTAGCTACTGGGTTTTGCTTAATCAAACATTTTCTTTCAATTTGAGTATGGTTTAATCTTGGGTTCACTCACATTCTGTTTCCTGCTATGATTGGTTTGGCTATGTGAATGGTGTTGCTAGAGGTTCAATTTTTATGGAATTTGCATTTTGGAGTTCATAGCACATCCTCAAGAAAACTTTAGTTAATGTCAATTGCTATTTTTGTAGTAAAATCCTAATTCTGATTATTCTACTCTGAATTTGGTTTTGATCTACCTTTAAGTCACAGACTCACATGTGCCAAAAAGATTATTTATTTATTCAGATCTTCTTTCCTCAGTTTAACTTCTATTTTTCCTATCTTGTGTCATCATTTATGGAACTTGCTTTGCCTTTTGGGAGGTTATTAATCATTGAGTTGTCATGAAGTTGTCAAATCATTGAGTTGTCATGAAGTTGTCTACTAAAGATGATGATTGAGTTTTTGTCCTCCCTCACTTTCAATTATGTATCTTTTCTATCTGATTTGTCAATAATTCTATGGAAGCTAACTAAATTTTTAGTTAAAAGATCATATGATCTACAAGAAAAGTTAAATTTGACTTATTCTCTACATACATGAATTAATCAATTATCCTTGCATTTATCACTTAGGTGAAAGTTCAAACTTGGTTTGACGGTGTAGAAGCAAGAGAATTCGTCGGAGTTGGTACTAGATTCGGCACTACCATTGTCTCAAAGGAAAAAATGCAAATCAAACCACCAAAGCAAATAATGCAGAAGTTGCTGGTGCTTCAGCTATTCTGATAATAAATAACCAGAAAGGTAATCAATTTATCTTTTTTTGTTGAATGTAGAGTGGAACCAGGAAGGTCTACAGAATGCAGTAATGTGTATGTAGAATAAAGAAAAAGGAATTAGTATTGTACAAATATTGATCTAACTCTTATTGTAATTTCATTTCAAGCTCAAAAGCTTATGGCTGACTAAAATTTAAGAAAGAATAAGAAACGTTTATGTGAAGAAGGGGAAGTAATCAAGATGCAACAAATTTCTCACACCAAACCTTGTCTCTTTACCCAGTAGAACTTTACAAGTTCTAGTACAAGCTTGGAGAAGATGCTGCTTTAAAATACACATGGGTCACATTACAATGTAAATTCACTTACCTGAAGTGGAGGAAAAAACTAAACAATTAATGACCTGAAATCGAAAAATATACAATCACTAAATTGTTTTGAAATAATTCAATACAAACACATTTTAAATATCATAAAAATAAAAAAGAGATTTAATTAAAACAGTGCAAATGGGTCAGAGTGAGGTTGGAAAACAATGCTTTGGGTCAGAAATCGAAAGATTAAACTTGGCCAAATGATTTAGACCAGTCCGGTTTGGTTTTATCAAATGGGCCGGTCCAGCTAAGATGAACTAGTCTGGGTTGGACAGGTTCAGGACTTACCAACTGCAGAACAAGAAAAATTGAGGGAAAGAAATGGGGAGAACGACGAGAAAGCGAGAAAACAGGGGGGAGAGAGAAAGAGAAAATGAGAAGGAGAAAGAAACAAAGAGGGGAAGAAAAATAGTGAGGGATATAGAGAGAAGTAAAGAGATAGAGAGAGAGAGAGACAAAGCAAAAAAGAGAAATTGTGAGAGAGATAGAGAAACAGAGGGCGAGAGAGGGAAACAAAGGGAGAGAGAGATGAATCAGAGAGAGGGGAAGGGGAAACAAAATAAGGGAGAGAGAAAAGACAGAAAAAGAAGAAAAGAAGAAGCTTACCAGTGATGGAATGGCGACGGCAACAACAAGGAGCAAGAAGATAGAAGAATAAGAGAACACATAGAATGAGGGATAACAGGGGGAATTTGCTGGGGGCTGCCAAGGGAGAGAGAGGGAGTAGAATATATATATATAATATTAGGTTAAGGTTGGTTTAGGGTGTATGGATATGTACGGTGTGAGTGAACTAAAGTTTTATAATATAAAATAAAACTCTTTTAAAATTGAAAATTTTAATTTTAAATTAAACCATATATAATTAAAATTATTTTACCAAAATTACAAATAATCCCTTTCTAAATCACCTTATCTTTTTAATAATTTTTACAAAAATGCTCATTTACGAAGGGTTAGGATATTACACTGGTCTTCATGGAGTGCCAGGGAAGCAACTATTGAACACGATAACTACTAAAGGTCTCTATTTGCTATCTTTCTAAATAATCCAAGCAGACTCTCTTTACTGCTTAGAAAGAGTTGGTAATAAGCGTTTCTAATGTTTTCTAGTAGTTCATTGAGAAAGAGAGGGGTATGTACAATAGGCCAAAAGAATGTTTATTATGTTACTCTATTTTACTCTACTTTTTTAAAAATATATGTTACTCTTTACTAAGCATATAAGTATATGATGTTGATAATTAATTGTTTGCAGGTATATGGAACTCTTCGGAGCTGTTGTTTAGCAGCAGTGGAACAACTACAGAATCTGCTCCTAATGTCTGAATTTCTCTGGCCTATTTTACTTCTTCCAGTTGCTAGTAACAAGGTATTGTTACTACCTTTATTGATATAGTGTTGTGTGTTTCTGGAAATTCTTTGATTAGAATTTTTTTCATCGCCACTGCAATTTTTTTCTTCTATATTTTCATAGATCTTTATCTGTTTGGTGGTAGATATCACTTGTATCATGTATTAGTTGTTGTAGCTCTATAGATGTTTACTTCACGTCTATTCAAAAAGTTGATATGTGTTTTGTTCTTTTCTAATTGTGAGTTATTTCTTCATCTCTTACTGGGAATGTGGTCATTTACTTTATTACTTGTTCTGCATTTTTGTCATTATGGAGAACTGTATTCTACTTGTTTATTCATTGAAAAAAATATGGTACTCTTTACTAAGCATATAAGTATATGATGTTGATGATTGTTTGTTTGTAGATATCTACAACTCTTTGGAACTATTGTAAGGACTTTTCGAGCTTCAAGAATAGAAATATATTTTTGAGGTTAACTTACATGATTTTGTGCAAATCTTTTTATATTTTTCATTTATTGGAACAATAGTTGCTTGTATAATATAATGATAAGTTAGTTAGTTTTCAAGTTAAATTTATTTGCAAGCAGATCAAATAAATAATGTACAACTTTGTTAAACTGAGTAAATATTAATGTTGTCAATTATTATATTGGTGTTCTTTGTACTATTTAAAATTATCCGTTTGAAAGTGTTTAATATGAATACTTTGAACTTTATAGTATCTCATTTTATAGGATACAAAATACTTATGAATTTTAATTAACAAGCATTAAAAATACATGTTGAATACATTCAACAGGGGTCCAAAAACTCTATCAAACAATGTTTTACAAGAGTAAAAAAAACTGTAAAAAGTGAGACCCAAACGTTCTTCACAGGAGGCATTGCGTCTTATGAAAAACGCAGACTTTTAACCTATGGATTCCTTTTCATAAGGTTTTCTACCTCTTGTAGAATGTCATATTTCTTGTAATGATAACATTCTTCCTTCCTTTCTATATTTTAGAAAACTTCTCGGAGACGACTTGTGTCTGTTGAAATCGAAGGAGCTCGAATGCCAACTAGAAGCATCTCTAAAGCAAGTTAAGTCTACTAAGGTAACCAAGATGCTGAAAACTACATATAGTGGATATTTATATCTTAATGTACACATACATAAGAAAAAAGTGTGCAAAGTAATGAAAAACAAACGAGTACGTGATTTTCTTATAGGTCAATAATGTAAAAGAATTTTTTTTAATAAATGACTACTTTTTTAAAGTTGCAGACTCAATATATGCTTGATCGTCTTTGTGATCTTCAAAACAAGGTACATTTATGAATACATAAATAACAAAGATAGAAATAGTGTTATGATAATTTTTTTGAGATACTAACCAACATTTTCTCGAGGGTAAGAAGCAATTATTGATGGACTCCATGCAGACTAAGGGCTGTTAATTTTGGGGGGTAAAATATCATAACTCTTATCTTCAATGAGGAAACAAGGTGTATTTCAGAATGAACATGATAGGTCAATTGGAAGAGTCTAGGATTGCCAAGCTGTCAGATGACGAGGAAAAGCGTCGTGAACGTGTGGAGTCAATTTAAGATGGTGTGGCAATCAAAGCAGCCAACTAAGAGCCAGATTTAGTCAAGGAGGTTATCATAAGTTATGATTCATAACCGGCACGATTTGGCCAACCAACTTAATCACAAATCATCTGTATTTTATCTTTGTATAAAGGCCATGGATGGGAAGGCCCATAAATACCTCCCCTTGTATCAGAGAAAGGCAATTGAATCCAAACTAATTTTCCTATTATTACTCGAATCTCTTAGTTTTCTATTTAAAATCTTATTACTTTTTCAACTCGGATTAAGTAGAGGGAAAATCCCTCTATAGATTGGTGGTTTCATTGAGAGGGTCAAGAAAAATACTCAAGAAGGAACGAGCTATAAGAAGCATTGAGAACGCATATAATAAGATCAAGCGTTGCACGCAATGTTGAGAGCAAAGTCAAATCCTAGATTCAACCTGAGTGACAAAATCAGGATGTACACGCGGTGCTAGAGGCCATACTACCAAAGATGGCGAGTCTAGAAAATAAAAATAAAGAAACTCTACACACGACCTTACAAGTGTTGCAGGAACAAGTAGCCAGGTTACAACTCGAAAATAATGCAAAACTGTACTAAACTATGTCAAAATTTTCATATAGCTTAACAAAAAAATCAGAGAGATCAAGCAACTAGGGAAGAGAACTAGGATAATGGGCAGTGGACAGAACGAACAATAATCTGAACAAGGAACCACTACCATTTGAGGAAGGACGCGCAATCAAAAAATGCGGATGACAAGGCCGCTAGGATTAATGGAGCAAAAGAGGTTGTAACAGAACACAATATAGATTAAATGCTGGAAAGAAAAATGGTCGATGTCAGAGACTGGGCACCACAACTATAGTGGACTTGGACTCACTGTTTAAGACACCCCTAACCCCTGAAATTTTGAGTGCTCCAATCCCGAAGAAATATGTGGCCCTAAAGTTCAAATACTACACTGGAAAGACGGACCCCGTTGATCATCTACGGAGATTACGGTAAATGATGGCCCTATATCAACATGAAGACGCGCTTATGTGCAGGATGTTCCCATCAAGCCTTAACGGCAACGCTCTTAAGTGGTATCATTATCTCCCTTCATGTTCTATAACTAACTTCTCTCTTATGTCTTCTGTCTTTTTGAAACACCATGCAACATATCAGTCTGTCATGGAGGACTCTGAATACCTTATGACAATCCTGATCAAAAAGGGTGAATTGTTACGTGACTGCTCTCAACGGTTCGAAGAAGAAATGGGCAAAGTAGAGGACTGTGATGATCATGTGGCTAGACTGACATTGAGGATAGGTTTAGAACCTTAGTCTTCATTGTTCCAGGACCTCTCTAAAGTAAAATCGCTCACTATGACGGAAAACTTTCTCAAGGCACAAACCTACATAAATCTAGAAGAAGAGCGGAAGAGTATGATGACGTTGTCAGAGCAGTTGGCTACAGCGTCAAGCGTGACCAGAAAGAGGAGTGTCGAAGCATCCAGTGGCAAGGATGGACGTGAGAAAAGAGGACAAGATAAGAGGTTGCACAAATTTGAGCAGACTGCTCGAAGAGAGAAGTCCTACACTCATTTCATGGTCCTAGTAAACCAAATCCTCTTAGCCATAAAAGATGAACCATGGCTATAAAGGAAAGGAGCCTACTAAGAAAGACAAAGAAAAGTAAAACTTGTTTCACAAAAGTAGCTAGCACATGACAAATGATTGATATCATCTCAAGGATTACAGAGAGGAACTCATAAGCAAGAGTTACCTAAAATAATTTGTCACCCGGTCTAAAACTAGATAAGGTGAAGAATCAATAGAATAGAAGAAGGTGACTGAACCCTTGCGTATCGTAGACATAATAATAGCCCTAACGAAGTTTGAGGGGACGACTCAAAAAGAAAGGAAGGCATACTGTAAAAAAGGTGGCGATATCGGCTAAAGAGAAAGGGTGAGATCCTGACAACATTCCCACCATATTCGATGAAAGTGAGGATGGATAGACTTCTACAAGTCACAACGATGCATTAGTGATTTTCATCCAGATTGGAAAATACTTACTGAGGAGAGTCTTAATGGACATCAGCAGTGCACTAAATGTCATATGTCATTCAACCATGAATAAAATGGGGTGGATTCAACGAAACTCTAGAATCTCAGAGAACTAAAAATAGGATTCAATGGAAAGGTGACATACTCGAAAGATGCACTCTCTCTTCCTATACTTGTTGATTCATTTAATTTACTAACAGAACTTAGAGTTATAAATATGTCATCTCCATACACTGCTATCCTAGGAAGAACCTATATCGATAAGTTAAAGGATGTGCCATCAACTTATCATCAAATGCTTAAATACCCAAATCCATAAGGGGTAAAAACAATCAAAGGGAATCACGCCATGGCACGATGTCGCACAATCACTACAACAAGCAGCAAGGATAGTGATAATAGTAGTTGGAAAGCGGTCATTGTCCTAAGATCAATAGTAACAAAAGCCACAAAGAAATTAGAAGCAGTATAGCTTAATTGAAGCGAAAAAATAACTAAGATAGTCGAAACACTACCCGAAGATGAAAAATGTGAGATAATCACCTTCTTAAGAAGGAATAAAGATATCTTGGCTTGGCCCACCACGGATATGCCTTGGATCAGTGAAGACCCATTACTACAATTTTGGCTTACAATGACAGCCTCACCAATGATATAATGACAACTCTCTAAAATCTGTCAAATGAAAATGGTGTAAGATGGGGTAATTTGGGTAAGATGACAGCTAAAAGATTAGTCGTCATTAATGTATGTTAGGCTGTCATAAGAACTTCTTATAATGACAGTGGAAAAGAACCTGTCATCGTTCTACAGTAGAAAAAAATAAAGTTCATTTTATTTATGAAAATACCATCCCATTTAAAGAATCTTAAATCCTAGTTTTACGTTTTAGTGTTATTTCTCTTTGACTAGGGAAATTACGATAGGTGATGGGTGATTTCTAGAGAAGATACGCCAGGCGAGCTTCACGGTGGCTACAAAGCGAGCTTCGACAGCAGCTTCTAAGCGAGCATTAACGGCGACTTCCAGGCCAGCAAAGGGTTTTCTCCTGCTAAACTTCCTGCTTCATTTTCAATTTCTATACGAATTATATCTTCTTCTTATTCATGCATATGATCGATCTAGTCCCTTAGATGAGACTACAATATGAATGCTTCAAGTATTTACAGCCTTCTACTTCTGGATGAAGCTTTTGTTTTTTTGTTTCAAGCATCTTTCATAGGCATATTGATTAAAAAGAAAGGGCCATATTGACTTGAAAGTTTTTATGTGCTTTAAATAAGTTCTTTGTTGCTGTTAATATACAAATGCCATGAATGACTTTACTGAGCCAGACAGTGTGAATTTAAGGGAGGTTTTCTATTTCTTGATCTCATTTTATTCCTAGAAACTTTCCCTTACTTTACTTATAAGTTTTTTTCTCTATATGTATATGTGTTGGTTGTTATTAGGATATGTGGGTCTACAAGTGTCTATTTTCCATTTGATAATTTCATTATAAGAATAAACTATGGTGATTGGTAACAAGTATTGGATTTGTGGAAGATTAAAGTAAAAGAAGGAAAATCTCAGTAAAGTCTGCCTTTATGACAAATGTTTCTATAGATGGTCATCTGATGATTTGTTTTATGTTTGTATATGTTGTTTGTTTCATATTATGTATGATTTAGTCATTCTTGACAAGTTTGTATGTTTCACAGTCATGTTAACCGTTCTGCAAGCCCCATGTTTTACCCAATGCCTATACACGAGGAGGCCCCTAACCGTAGGTATGTAGATAAACTTATTGAAACTTTCAAGTTAGATAATCTATTTTGTTTGTATATATATATATATTTAACTACAGTTCTGTTGCTTTAGAAGACCTAGACTATTTAATTCATCCTAGAGCAAAAAGCTCAATGGAGTATTCATAAAAGGTTGTTCTTCATGCAGGTGATGCACTTTTCATTCTTGAAGGCTGGTAAGTGATAAAGTTTAAATTTCATATATGCATTAAATAATGCTCTCATGTAGGGGTCTTCCCTTCTGTTTTCTGTATGATTTTAGTCTGATCTTCGACGTTTTTGAAATAGTATTCCCTCTGTTTTAAGAAAGACGATACCTTTCTCTCTCCTCGCCCACTCTGTTTTCTCTCTCTCCCCCTCTCTAATAATTGTTGCCCATCCAATCATGCCTATTGAAATAGTTGATATCACTATTTTAGGTCGCTTTGCCAACATCTTGCATTGGATCGTGTTACTTCTAATTAGTGTCTTCATCTCATTTCTTCATTGTAATCTATAGATTGTGATCTTGCTCTAAGTTCCAATTGTAGGGCTTTTTTGCATGCTACTAGTCAATACTGAGAATGTACTTCTTTTCTGGCTCTGTTGAACATTAATATGTATGAAATGTAGTAACTAACTTGTTCTTTTTCCCATTCCATATTACTCATCGATCATTGAACGATGCTGCTAATAAAGGATTGGTCGACAGAGCATTTTTATTGTCCATTATGCAGCATGTTTGTTTACAAAAGCATTTCAGGAGGTTGTAATTTTTTAGAGTTGAATTTTGTATCTAAAGTATCTTTATCAAGGGACCGCATAAATTTTTGAAATGATGTCGACTTTACCTCGAAATATCTTGTAGCTTGATAATTGTAGAAACTTCACTTTTACTAGATGATATGATAGCAATATGAGTTCTAGGTATATAATATATATATACCTTCTGAAAATGAACTAACCTAGAAGAATTTCATATAGTCAGTCATCTTATGTAAGCAATCTTAGTTGAAGATGGAAGCATGTGAAATGCAAACTTGTAAGCTAATTAACGATTATTTATAAATGAAAACTTCATTTTTGTTCTTTTTGGTCCTTATTCAATGTTATCGTCTCATCTCTTTTATTTGTTCTTTTGGTTCATTTCTTAGAGAGAAGGTCTAATTTAGGATTGTTTTGGGTAAGATAATTTGAGATATTAATTCGGTGTTTCCTTAATATTTGACAGAACCACGTTTTATATGAAGCTTCTCCTTCTGGGATGGGTAAAATGGAGAGAGACATATGTGAAATTCCTAGTGGAGATAAAGGTCATCTCTCTCACACACCCATACACGTGCGCTCACACACATACAGATGAACACATACACACACAAACACACATGTTCTTGTGCATGTACCCTCACGAACACACGGACAGAAAACAATTGATAACTCCCAGCCTATGTCTATAGTGAGGCATATTTTAAATTGATGGACATTCTCTTTTTAAATTCACATATCAGAATTTTGATCATCTTTATCAGGCCGGCCAGAAAACGGAATTGCAGGTGCCGGAACCTCGTGTTGTCCAGGCTCTTCATGGGCTTGTTTCTATAGTTCATAACCGTGTTAGTGTTTCTAATCAAGGTCAACAACCACAATCTGCCCCGGGATTTGTTCAGTGTCTATTGTAAAAGATGAAATCAGGAATGAATAAGACTACCTTATATCAATGGAGGATGATCTAATTGCTCATATTATTTGGAACATGGAACCATGTATTCTTCAAATCGTTTTACTTGCTATGGCTGTGAGTTCTTATTTCCCCAATAATAAAGCTTCCACTTTTTAGACTAATTGCAATGGAGTTATTTTATTTTATGTTGGATTTGTGCGATTTGTATTTATAACATACAGCTTGCTTCTCGGTATTTCATTGTTTGTTGGTTGAGTGTCTAATATGGATTCTCAAACCTTTTTGCTCACGCTTTCTTCTTTTTTCCTGTTGTCATATTATACTACTTTTTTCCAGCATAACTTCCCTAGAACTCTGAAGGCTCTCATATTGCACCTGCTTTCATCGATTGGAGCAGAAGTTCTTACGAGAAAATTTGATGAGATGGATCAAAACATCTCTGAAAGAGATCGGCAAGTGCAAAATCCGTATTAGATTAATGTTTTATGATTAGTAGTATTTTTTGTAGCTATTGTGGAAATAACATACTATTGTGGAAACCATACATTGTTCAGGACAAGATTCTATTAAGTGTTTTATGGTGCATTTGATGACCAGTTCGCTCCAATGGATGCAATTTTGAATGGAAAATAGTCATTTGCCCATCAGGTTTGGTTCTTTTCCACATGAGTTGATGCTAAAATATGACATTTTTTCTAGTTTTCTAGATTTTTTTCTAGGTTTTGGCAGACTATGATTTGCAAACAATGATAATCCAGAAATATAAATGAGATATGTATTTATAAAGTATGTTGGTGAAATAGATCTATCTTTCCCCTCAAGGCAATAAACTCTCTTTGGTTGTATATTAAAAATGATGGAAGAATCGTGCAGTTTCTATTCTAGAGTTGCTACAACCTCTTTATCATATTTGTTTTTTGATGAGAATCTAAGACAATATGCTAGGCCAGGAATACATAATTTAATTTAACAGTAAATATTTTAACAATTTATAATTAGAAGACGGGGATTAGATTACAATACGCTAGGCCAGCAATAAAAATTTTACGTTTTTTCTTTTCTTGAAATTTAGATGACGGGGATTCCCCGTCATCTATTTGGATTATGCGGTACCTATGATGACGGGGAATCTCCGTCAACTATATGCTTTTTGCGGTGACTAAGATGACGGGGATTTTCTACCATCTATCTAATTTTCACGATACCTACGATGACGAGGTTATAATGACGGGTTTGACCTGTCATCTAACCCCCTTTTATAGTAGTGACCTGAAATGTTATCACCTAAATGTTGGCCCGCGAGTTAAGCCTGTGAAGCAAAAAATATGAACATTCACACTCGTAAGAAGGAAGGTGATCAAGGAAGAAGTTGACCGACTGACGAAGGTCTAATTCATTAAAGAATTTATGTATCCAACTTGGCTGCCAAACATTGTGCTAGTAAAGAAGAAGAATGAAAAACGGGGAGTCTGTATGTATTTTATAGAACTTAATAAAGCATACCCCAAGGATGACTACCCACTCCCTCGAATTGACCAAATGATTGACGCGACGGTGGGACATGAGCTTCTCAGCTACATGGATATATTCTCCAAGTATAACCAAGTAAAAATGTACCCGCTAGACCAAGAGAAGACGACATATAAAATAGATCAAGGCATTTACTACTTTAATCTTATTCCATTCGGACTAAAAAATGTTAGGGCTGCCTATCAATGATTGGTAAACCACATATTCCAAAACCAGATTGGGCAAATGATGAATGTCTATGTGGATGACATGGTGGTAATTTAAATAAACTAGGAAGGCCATATATGTCACCTGGCAGAAGCCTTTTCAGAATTGTGCAAGCACATCATGAAGCTAAATTAAGAAAAAGTGCGCTTTTGGAGTCAAAGCTGGAAAAGTTTTAGGAAATATGATCACATGGAAGAATTGAAATGAATCCCAAGCATGTCAGAGCAATAGTATAAATGAAGGCCACAGTGACTCTAAAGGAGTTGTAGAGCCCCACAGGAAAACTGACGGCAATCAGTAAATTTTTAGCTAGATAAACAGACAAATGTAAGTCATTCTTCTCAAAGCTGATGAAAGGTTCACCAAAAAGGTGATGAAGAGTGTGAAGTGACTTTTCAAGCGGTCAAAGAACATTTGGCTTTGCCACCCCTCTTATCGAAACCTCAACCAAACGAGGATCTATATTTGTACCTCACAATCTCAGAGGCAGCAGTCAGCCCCGCACTGGTAAGGGAGGAAGGTATGAAACAAAAACTTGTCTACTTTATCAGTAAATGTTAACAGAAGCAGAAAGCAAGTGCAAAAAGATAGAAAATGTTAGTTTAGCCATACTTCCAGACGTACACAATCATCATACCAACAGAATTCCCAATCCATAGTATTCTACACTCACCAAACCTCGTTGTTAGGCTAGCCAAATGGGAAGTTGAATTAGGACAACATGATATACATTATATACAAAGGACCTAAATGAAATCACATGTCTTAGGGCATTTCATCATGAAATTCATCATAGATCATTCAGTAACAAGTAGTCGAGTCGCCATAGTAACAGAAAAATGGGAAATGTTTATAGATGGGCCAGCGCCATGATCAGAACTCCTCATATGGAAATTATAGAACAAGCATTGTCATTAAACTTCAATGCATCTAACAACGAAGCTGAATATGACGCAAAAGAACTAGGGGTAAGATTAAATCCATATTTATTGTGATTCTCAATTAAGAACTAACCAAACTGTAGGAAGTTACACAGCTAAAGATGAAAGAAAGGCCAAATATCTTCACCACACAAAATAACTACTGGAGCAATTTGAGGAATATCAAGTAACGCAAATCCCAGGGGGAAACCACTCATGCAGATGCCCTAATAACTCTAGGGTCATCAATAAAATCCCATGGAAAAAGAAGTATGCATGTCGAGTTCTTGGAATCTCCAGGCATAGAAGATCAAACAATCATCATAAACACTAAAGAAGCGGAGCCTAGTTGGATAGACCCAATAATGCATTACTTGTGAGATGAATAACTATCAGAAAGCAAGTTGGAAGGTCAGAATTTGTCCCAACAAGCAGCCACATATTTCCTCATAAATGGCAAGTTCTCAAGAAGATCCTTTCCGGGTCCGTACCTGAAATGCCTCAACCTAACGGAAGCAAGGTATGTCGTGTCTAATCCATGAAGGAATTTGCAAAAACCATGTCAGAGGAAGGTCCTTAGCACATAAAGTACTCAATGAATGGTATTATTTACCCAAAATACAAGCCAAAGCAAAGGAGTATGTTATGAAATGTGATAAGTGCCAAAAATTCACCCTTATCTTCTTGATGGCACCCAAAACACTCCAAACACTGGTGAGTACCTGACCTTTTATATGGTGGAGGTTAGACATAGTAGGGTCGTTGCCAACAACGCCAACTCAAAAGAAATTTTTAATAGTAGCCACATACTACTTTACCAAGTTGATAGAGGGAGAAGCATTAGCAAGAATCAGTGAGGAAGAAATAAAGAATTTTCTATGGAAAGAAATAATATGCAGATACGCAATACCAAAAAATATAATCTCGGATAATGGGTTGTATTCAACAGAAAAAACATTAGAAAATTCTATGAAATGTTACGGATTAAACCTTTATACTCCACTACATATTATCCGTAAGGAAACCCATAAGTCGAGAAGTCAAATCACACTTTCCTTGAAGGGATGAAGAAAAGGCTTGAGGCACTAACAGGAAATGGATTGAAGAGCTATCATTAGTACTATGGGCTTACCGCACTACTCCACGAGAACTCCTTGGACAGACCCGTTCACGTTAGTATTGGGGGCAGAAGCGGTCATCCCTGTAGAAATCGCATGTCCAACCATAACATTTGATATCAATCCGGAGGAAAATTCTAAGACCAGGAAGAAGTAATTGGATTTGCTAAAAGAGAAAAGAGAGATGGATCTTATCATATTGGAAAGTTAAAACCAACGGAGAAGGTTTTATATCATAAAGCGAGTAAAAGCAAGAAGTTTCCAGCCCGACAACTTAGTCTTGAAACAGATCATGCAAACATATAAAGGAAAAATGGGCCCAAACTGGGATGGACCATATATCATCAAGGCATCTAGAGGAAGAAGCTTGTATTGCTTAACCACCAGTGACTTTGTAGACCTTCCAAAACCATGGGGCATTACCCACTAAAAGAAATACTATGTATCACTTTAAAGCTTTCTTTTGTTATTTAATAGAATATCTCCAAATCTGGTTTTCCCTATTAAGGGTTTTCCACGTAAAATCGTATCTTTACTTCCTTTTTTATAAGTTTAATATCATTATGTGGCATAAAAGCCAAAATCTAATATGAGGGAGAGCACAAACGCCCGAATCTAATAAGTGGAAGAGCATAAAGCCTGGATCTAATAGTAGGGAGAGCACAAACACCTGAATCTAATAAGAAGGAGAGCATAACGCCCGAATCTAATAAGGTGGAGAGCATAAAAGCCTGAATCTAATAAGAGGGAGAGCATAACGCCTAAATCTAATAAGAGAGAGAGCGAAAAATCCTGAATCTAATAAGAGGGGGAGCATAACGCCCAAATCTAATAAGGTAAAATTCAAGAAAAACGCCTAAGTATGTCAAGCGGCCGCTTAAGGTAAAATTCAATAGAAACGCCTATATGTTCCAAGTGATCGCTTAAGGAAAAATTCAAGAAAACAAATGCCCAAGTGTGAGGCAAAATTCAAGGAAAATGTCTAAGTGTGCCAAGCGGCCGCTTAAGGAAAAATTGAAGAAAAATGCTTAAGTGCGTCAAGCGGTCGCTTAAGGAAAAATTCAAGAAAAAATGTCTAAGCATGCCAAGCGGCTACTTAAGGAAAGATTTAAGGGAAATGCCTAAGTGTGCTAAGCTGCCGCTTAAGGAAAAATTTAAAATAAATGCCTAAGTGTGCCATGTGACCGCTTAAGGAAAAATTCAAGTTAAATTACCTAAGTGTGTCAAGCGGCTGTTTAAGATAAAACTCAAGAAAAAATTCTTAAATGTGCCAAGCATCCGCTTAAGGCAAAATTCAAAAGAAATGCCCAAGTGTGCCAAGCATTTTCTTAAGGAAAAATTCAAGAAAAAATGCCTAAGTGTGCCAAGCAGCTTGGCACCAATGTTGTTAAGCTTGATGGGGAGAGTGTTGTGGTAGAGGACAGTCTGAGCAGAAAAGAACATGCATAAATAAAGGACTTAGTAAAAAAGGCAAATTCAGAGGTTAAATATAAACCTTTACTTGGATAAGGTTATGGTTGACTCCATTCTGAAGAGCCTCAACAGCCTCATCCCCAAGCTGCTCAGAATTGACCACATATTGGAGGTGACTCATGATCAGCTCGGAGGTTTCACGACCAATCATAAGGTTGGTGTCAAAAGGAATCCTTGGGTTAGAATTCAGAGGAAAATGGACCATAATTGGGTTGCTTAGAGGAACCCAACCCAAACTCTGGCCAACAAGGCCCTAGTGGAACAAAGGGCAGTGGGGCATAAAGCTCTGACTGAAAGGAAGGACGAACAGTTGGAATAGAAAGGGGAGAATAAATATGAGGCATTAGAGGAGGACGAAGGGGGGTGAGAAGTTTCCCCATAAAAACTAGAAGAAAGGCTTAGACACGAGCATCAGACGAACATTGCATGAAGAAGAGCGTTTGAGAGAAAGCTGGATAGGTCTCATGCTATCAAAAAGCTTCAGCAAAAGAATGAGAACTAGAAGAAGAAGCACTAGAAGTAGTTGGTTGAGGCAGCTGCTAAGGAACGACGGTAGGAGAAGGCAAAGGTTGAGAGGAAGAGCGAGGAATGAGATTTCACGCTCGGGATCAAGTAGCCACTTCTAGTAACAGTTAGTAACCTCACAAGTAGTGGTAATCTTGGCTCTATCATCGGGAGTCTTGAATGGATGAAAGTTCTTTCTCTTGTCTGTAAGAAAGGCCAGTTGAATAAAGAAGAATCAAAGGTATTAAAGAAAATTAGGGGATGTAAATGGGTAAGGTCACTCACCAAATGATCTTCATTCAATAGGGATATGGAAATGACCTCCTCATCTCTAGTCCAGAATCAGGGGACTATCAGTAAGACCACTACTCAGAGCAGTAAAATAGTAATCATTCTTCTACCAAATGGAGTAAAGAAGGCAAAATGCGTTGAGACCTAATTCTAAACCATAAGGCCTATTTAATGACTCAAACCATAAAAGTGTCCTTGCACTGGGTAGGAGAAACTTCATGGTAGTGAAAATTTTCTTGAAATAATGAAGAGAAAAGAAACCTAAAGCCTAAGGAAATGTACATAGTTTTGAAATTTAAAACTCTAGGATACATTGAAGGATTGACGAGGTCACTGTCAAAATAACAGTAGGAAACCTCATTGGGAAAAGCCCTACGATATCAGGATACAAACTGGTTGAACCCATCTCTATTCTTATTCCTAGAAATGGAAGGAGAAAAAGAAGATGCCATTTGAAAAAACCAGAAAAGACGAAGCATAGTGAGAAACTTACCGATGAAGGATACACTGGAGGAAGAATAAAGGGTAAAAATCCTTAAATAAATTATTACAGACGCCAAATGGCGGATTCAAAGTGAAAAATATAACTATCAAATGTGAAGCGGCTTGTATTAGTAATCAATGTACGAATGTGATCATGTGGCACATGCATAAGAGAAGAAATGTAGAAGAATCTGAATAGGTGAAGGCTCCCCCTTTTACCCAAGAAAGGCAATGATGGCGTGGAAAAGGGTGAAACAGCGCGAAGCAGGAGGCAATGATCAGAAGGATAACGCCATCAATGAATAATAAATAATGGATCAAAAGTATGATATTTTGCATCAGTGGCTTACAATTGTTAAGCAAAACAGGGGCAAATGAATAGGATAGGTCAATCAGAAGAGTCTAAAATTGTCGAGTTATCATATGACAATGAAGAGCACTGTGAAGGTGGCAGTCAAAGCAACCAGCTAAGAGCCAGATTCGGTCAAGGAGGTTATCATAACCACCATAATTTGGCAAACTAACTCAATCACAATATATCTTTATTTCATCTTTGTAAAATGGTCATGGAGGGAAATGCCTATAAATACATCCCCTTGTATTAGAGAAAGGCAATTGAATCCAAGATTATTTTAATATTATTACTCGAACCTCATAGTTTTCTATCTGAAATCTCATTACTTTTATGAATCGGATTAAATAGAGGGAAAATACCTCTACACATAAGTTATTTGTGGTCCACAAATATACAAAGTCGATGCAGTTAATTTGGCTGTTAGCATTTCCTCACACTAGGAAAATATCAGGAACAGATAGAATTTCAATTTCTTCTTTAGATTCCTTTCTTTTTCTTTTACTCATAAAACTTTGGATGTTTGTATAAATAGCAATTGAGTTGACTTTTAGGCTTGGTATAGTCCTTTTTAACCTTATCCTAGGTGTCTTTCTCTGAACTGGTAAATTTACTACTGTTTAGTGCAACATTATGTATAATGGAGGTGTTTCTCAAGGCCTTGAACTTGGATAGTGTGGATGTACTCACTGCAAATTTGTTTCATTTGAGCTGATACTAATTGAGAGTAGGAGCTTTCGGCTAGATGCGGAGCATTGATTATCTGTGAAAGGGAAAACCTTTTGACATGAGCAAAGAGTAAAGATGTCCAGCTGCTAGAATGATGGTCTGCCCGACCAGACCTCTCGAAGAGGAACGACCCTCAATGGGGGCAACACATCTAAAGGGATCAAAGATGTTTTAAAGCTCAGGCTCGATCATAGAAATCCTTTAGCTTAGGTCAGCAAAAAAGGATCAGTGTCGTTCTTAGACCAATTGAGAGCTCAGGGGAAAATAAGAGCCTCAACTCAGAACATACGACTTGTGATGAAGGAAATAAGACAAAAATGGAGCTAAATAAAAGAGAAAGATGTAAAGGAAAACATAAAAAGGATTATAAGTGCTAAGGAAAAACTTCAAGTATCTCCCCCTCAGTTGGAGGGGTGAACCCCTAAGCTAACTTAAAGGAAAAAGGCACCCCCCACATCTGGGCCGATGGCTGCAGGATCTCCATAGTTGAGGTCTTGAAAGCTCCGGCCAAGGACCATGATGACTTGGTCGAGCCAAAATGGAACTCAATTTGTTGTCACAGGCAATATGTCCCTCTATATGAAAGAAAAAAGGTTTCAACCTCTCCCACGAGGTAAATAAGGAAGGAGAAAATTGGGGCAAGAACTTTGACTATGTGAAGAAGGCAAGGATGGAAACAAAGAAGGGAATCTGCCAATTTATGGTCCTTAAAAAAGGTAACCGCTCTATTCATGGGTGCATTAAAGGAGGCCATAATGACAACTATCGAGGCAATCCTACAGCCACCAATCATCCGTTTCACGAAACGGCTAGATGATCTCGGAAGAACAAATGTCGCAGGGATGAAACGACATGTGTGGAACGAAGTGACATGATCGAGGAGTCTGGCTTCACAATTAGCGACCCTCACACTCCTTTACGCACACCCATGCATCATTAGTGACCTCGAATCACAGAAAAGGTGAGATAACACCCGAATAAGTCATGGGAGTAATTCGACAAGTAGCTCAGACAGAGAGCTTGGACAAGGAAGTCTTTGGACTTTGGTGAATAAAGCCACTCGAGCCCTTGAGTGAGGACAATTGTTATGTGTATTTTCCTTACCACTAGTGATGCGATGAGACGTGTTGCAATACACTTCGGAGCTCTTGACGAAGGGAAGTCTCTAAGGCAAAAGGCTGGTCTCACCTGGTTCGTACCTATAGAGCTCGGGCTGCCAAAAGATAGCTCAGTTTACCCCGAGCGTAGCGCCATCATCGCCCGCCGAAAGCAGTTTTGAACAAGTGTAGTCGGCACGTCAGGATAGCCCCCGTCTGGTCATTTCATAGGCACATTAACATTTAATATCAGCCAGTTTTATGCCAAGGTCGTCTCATTTCCATCTAATCTACGCCAGCCAGGACAGACATCGTGTCCTGTAAAACTTCTCCAACACACCTCCAAGAGGCTTCTTCGACACACTTCCACCCACCAGAGGCCTCAGGTATAAATGCTTCACCAATCAACAATTTGGATAAAATTTTATATCTTGAATTCAATATACCTGAAATCAAGATACTCCCAGTTTTGGGGACTTAGAATACCCGAAATTTTAGATTATACTATCCATTTTTTCTTTCAACTTTGTAACCAAGGTGATCATTTTGGGTATCTTAAAACATTCCAAGTAAGTTTTCAAACTTACCCACATACCAAACAGGTCCTTAGTAAATTTTATTCCTTGACATAAAAAAATCAAATAAACTTACACTCATAGCTTAAAAGAAGTTTGCCAATCTTATATCTCCATCGCGGTGTTAACTCACAGAGCAATAATTTAATGTGCATGGTTTTACTGTTTTGCAGTATAGTGCTAATATGTTAAATGTGTCTTTTGAACTATTTCACACTACAGTGTTGTTTGTATGTTTGAGATATGTTAATGTAACTTTGTTGTTTGAATAGATTTCATCTTTAACAAAAAAAAAAAAGTTGACCAATATCAAATTAATCAATACGCGAAACATTACCTTATTCAATGTGTTCGACCGGTCCTTGTTAAACCATTAATGCAAAGTGCTTGTTTTCTTCATAAATATATTAGACGCCTAAGGGAAAACAGATTGCGCGTGCACACTTATCTATATAACAGAAGCAGAATTTCCTCATCTTTACTACATAAGAAGAGACCAAATTTAATTATGTAACAACTTGAAATAAATGAAGTGGAACAAACCTTTCTTCTCTTGCACTACATATCTACACTTATTGTATGAAAAAAAAACATTGTATAAAAGACAATGTTCTGAGTTTATATTCTCTACCACCTTTTGTCCTTTATACTTTACAATATTCCTATTCTCAACAACCCTCTATAAATGACTTTAACAACCTCTCTCTCCCTCCCCTATGCCTAATGAATCATTTAAATACAAGAGTTCGCTTTCTTAGACCTAATTTGAGAAGAGATGTGTGATTATCGATTGATTATGCCAGTAATAACAACTATCACTTTTCACTTGAACACATATTGTGCTTGGAGACTATTTTCACTCCCTACTTTGAAAGAGCAACTCACTAATTAACAATTCAGTTTTCATCATAATAGTCAATTCTATTTCATTTTATTCTAACTAAAACGGAGTGAATATTTCAATTCTAACGTGAGAACGAAACGTAATAGAGGGTACAGTATTCCGATTCATGTAGAGATCATGTATTGTGTTCTACGCTCCCAGCTTTAAAAGCCATTAAATATTTTCGATTTTCTTATGTTTAAGGTGAAAAGAAGGTAGGAATTGAGAGACAACAAATGAAGTAATAATGTCACTAAGCAATGGATGCAAAATAAGTATGTAGAAGCTTCCTCATGAACATAACATTGATATACATTTACAAAAGATAACGTAATAATCAATACATAGATAATGCAAAGAAAGGAAAAATAAATAAAAACAAAGATAAAAATAATCCTATCTCTTTTAAAGTAGCTTTTGAAGAAAATTTAATTCCACATGATCTACTATAAAAAAAAACAAAAAACTATCTAGAAATAAACATTAATATTCTTGATCTTAATTGATACAATTGGCTAGTAACCGTGTGATCCTGATCAAAAGTTTGAGAAATGGTGATTTTGTACTGAAGGTTGAATCATTTGCAGCTCTGTGGTTGTTTGGCAGGAGTTTTCATCATTCATCATAGTCCTGCAAAATCATGTACAATGAGATATAACGTTAGAGTACATAAACAATTCATTCTTTTTCAATATCGTAATCGTAACGTTTTTAAAATTCCTGAGAAAGTATGGATGACCCTCGTATCCAAATACTCGGATACACTAACTAGGAGGAAATTGAAAGAAATAATGACATAGTTAAATCTTACTCTCGCGGTCGGGACGCCCACAAGGAACTAAGAGCTCGCAATCTTCCATAATACTCGCCGATCACAAGAAAGCATCTCGCGGCTTGTCGGACCGTCAATATTCGTCGCAGTTGGTGTAGGGTTTGTTGTCTCAAAATATCAGCCTGAATTAATAAAAAATAATAATTAAAGGAAATTAAATGAAGTAATAACTCTAAGTTTAGCATGTTAATAAAAACCAAAGCACAACAAATAATCAAATATAAGTTGAATCAATCGGGTCCCATAGAACAAGAGCACATGGGCATAAGCTTTGATCAACATTTCAAAATGGTTGAACTTGAATTTGATCATGAAGTTGTCTTGTCATATATAAATTTGGACTATTCAATCATAGAGTATTTAAAAAATAAATAATTTTTGTTTAACTTTTGTTGATATTCAAGCTAGCTAGGGTTTCTGCTTCAACAAAAACATCACTTTCAAACCAACTTTTGATAGGAACGTTACAATATAAAATTATATGAAATGAAATGAAGACTCAATACTGCATTCAAACATTCTAATGATCTACTTGGAATTAAAGCAATTTAATTTAATTAAAGAAAATAATTTATTTGATTATGAAATTCTTATAAGACACCTACACCTTACACTTGGAAAAAATATATTATTTTTTTCCTAAAAATATATGATCGTCCAATGCCAAAGAACTAGATTAACACGTGTCAATAAGGTAGATTCCATGTTAAATCAAGCTGATGCAAAAAAAAGTCATGTCATCGCAAGAATTCATACACACTGTGTTTCAAGTTAAATTGCGGCGCAAAAAAAAGAGCTACAAAAGGAATAAAGCAACGTTTCATCTATAATGAGTTAATACAGATAATTGTGCCATCACATTCCCTCATAAAATTGTAAATTTAAGTTATATTACATAATTATGTTTGACTCTAAGTTATTACAATTATTTCTATTAATCTATATTTTTTTATTTTCATCTCTATATTTTAATGACTTCAAACTTTATAACACAATTGTCTGGTATCAATTTTTGGCACTGATTATTTGTTTTCAACATTATGAATAACTCGAGAATACTATTAGATATAACTTAAGAGGTTATTTGGAAGAGTGAAAATAAATGGCCTCCGAGAAAATAAAGGTCGAATTTAATTTTAATTCAATCTTAATTTAATTTAATATGTTCTCTAATTGCCACACTACTTGTTTCAAAATAATAAGAATGCCACGCCTAAGTGGTGCAGTTTGGCATGTCGTTTTTCGTCCTTGACTAAAATATTAAGGGAGACAAAGTCTTTAATTAATAAAAGTCAAATGATAATCGCTTATTCTATAGAATAAGGGATTATCTTTATGATAACATTATTTAAAAACAAAACAAAAAAATCAAAATAAGACAATCCGTTGTGTGTGAGTTTTAATATTAGTAAGTATAATATTATTTTGTCCAAATTATGATATATCATAAGTTTACGTGATGAAATAGATTGGTTATAGGTTTTAACTTATCAAGTTAAACCAATCTAATTATATCATGTAAACTTACGATACATCACAAGTTGGACTAAACTGTATTTCTTTTTTAATAATCACTACGGTGTTCAGTAATTAATACTGTAAATGCTGTCCAAAAAAACGTAATGTATACACTGTAAATCAAATTTAGTTAAGTACCTGACAAACGAAGCCTTCGAGATTAGAGAGCTTGCCCATTGCAACAGCCATCTGGTTCATGCCGTCGATGATTGGGCCGCCAGCGATGGTGTCAATCAGAGATTGCTGGAGCTGTTCAAGGCCCTGTGTGAGTGCCTCTTCTGCCTGTTGAGAGGAATGTTGCAGCTTGTATATTCCCATCACTTGCTGTTCTGTTAATGGGTCTAATTGTGATATTAACATCTGCTTAAAATAAAAAATATAAATAAATAGATTGGCTTTGTGTACCATAAATTAAATTGAAATAATAATTTTGGTTCAATTAAGTTTTATTTGATTAAGTAATATGTAAATCATTCATTAACTAATTATTATTTTTAACCTTGATGAGCTCGGAGGGCCGAAAACCACCCATCCAGAGGAAACAACGTTCGGCCGCAGTCATCCACATTCCGGTTACAATATGGAACACATCGGACTTGGCTGCCGCCCCTTTAAGCCGGAAAATTTCATCGTAATGAGAAATGTAGCCATCTACTATTACTCTAAGGTCCCCGTCGGATAAATGCGCATGCAATCCTGTCCGGAGCTCCGCCATGTGCCGATGGTCATCTTCTAGCCACCTTGCATACTCCATGTCAAACACTGCAGCTCCTACAAATTACATATTTCCAAAGTGAAAATAGATGAAGACAATCAATAATAATTCACAGAAAGTCAAGCATAAGAAAAGGGCTTTTATGTTGGGAAAATGCTCAACAATCTTAATAAAATAAATATTATCTCCGATTTGTAAAATCTTGGATAATAATAACATTAATAATCTAAAATAAAATTGTAAGAAAAATAGAAATGTGGAGATTTTGAACAAAGATCAAGGTCAAATCAACCAAAAGACTTCCCTAATCTATGCTAATTTTCAACTAATTAAACTTTTAAAATAGTAAATTCAAGTGAAAAAACATGAGGCCTTTCTAACATATATTCCAACAAGACTAATGAAAACTACTATTTATTGACTATCAGGCCACCCCACCTAATTCATTTATTAATATTAACTAATAAATTTAAGCTGCCACAGAAAATTTAATAATAATATAAGTTCAGCAGTTCATTCTTTGAGGAACTTACCAGAGCTGATATTTCCATTTCCCATCACAGCACCACAAGCACCCAAAAATAGTCCCTACAAAATAAACCAACAAATATCTCCAAAAATAAATAAAGCATATTACTGTATCAGATTTCTGTAAAAAATAAAAATAAAAATCTGATTTTTTTTTCGATTAAAAATATTATTTTTAACCTGAGATCGTGCTCGTTGAAGGTCTTGTTCAATCTGGGTAAGCTTAATTCTACTTGATTCTAGCTGCTGTACGTAAGCCTGTTCACATAAGAAAAGAGAGCTTTAGTGAGTATAATTAAGTTGTTATTTTCTTATTATTTTTTTTTGGCCAAATAGTCTAAATTTCAAGAGAATTAATGTTTCAACACAAATTAAATTAAGCACGCACACTCATACTTACGAGGTCATTCTTACGAGGTCAAGAGGTGGAGTCATTTAATCTCAAATTTGCATAAAATCCAAATTTTGATAAAAAAATAATTAAAAGATAAAAAACAATCGTATGTTTAATAATACATAAAACCTGAAAAATTAGTTCAAACTATATCACATGCAGACCTTTTTCCTGAGGCGGCTCTTCCTTGCAGCTTCCCTGTTTTGAGCTAATCGTCTTAATGTCTGAAAAACCAGTGGTCCAAAGTATAAAATATTAGAGGAAAATGAAATAAATTATAAATGAAGATGAAAATAGGAAACTTAAAAGTTTAATAGAAACATTGAACTTTAATATGTATAAAAATTATGACCTTAGCATCAAGTTGTTTCTCTGATGTTGAACCACCTCCTTTTCTCTGCATTATTAAAAAAATAAAAGGAAAAAGGATTTGGAATCAACTTAATATGAAAATACCCATTTTGACAAAGAGGACAAAATGAAGTAAAGTACTTAATTAATTTCAAAATATAAATTTAATGCAACTATTGATGGGGAGGAGATCGAAAGAATAGTAGAGTAGGAAAAAGATAAAGAGAAAGAGCTGATTCAATTCAATTGGTTATAGAAATATAATTAATTAGATTAAATTGTTTGAATTATTTTAAGAAAATATTTTCGAATTTGGTTTTCAATGAAGAACACAATGATTAGACAGGAAGTCTCACAGGATTTCTGAAAGACAAATCTGATTTTTTGTGTTCTTGAGACAGGTAATCATCAACATGATATGGGTAGCAAAAAGAATCATAATCTGTCATCTTTTTTGTTTCATAATAATTTTGGGTTTCTTTTCCAAAACTGATTTTTTTTCTCTGAATTATGGCCATGGGGTTTGGAAAAATTGAAATTATAATAAATGAGAAACAGTAGTAAACTACTGTGAAGATTCTCAGTTGGCTTTTTTCCTTTTTATCTATACAGCATTCTCTCTCTTCTCTTTCTCTCTCTTCATGTCAGACATTTATCAGAAAATCGCACAGAAATCAGGCAAAACTCTGCTTTTCTTTGATTTTCTAGGAGTTGTTGGGATCTGTGCTGTGGTTTTGAAGATATGCCAAAATAGAGAGAGAAGAGAGAGAAAGAGGTAAGAACAGTATAAATGACAACAAAGATACCAGCTTTTTTCCTCAGATTTTGGGAATGGGAAGAGAGAGAGAGATTAAGAGAGAGAAGTGGGTGATTAACAGTGTTAAACAGTAAATTAATTAAGAACCTTTTCTTGTAGTCTGGAAGCTGATTGATCCTGAGATGGTTCTGATCTTCTTGGAGGATCATTAGCCAATTGGTCAGACAGTAACTGCTGTTGAAGCTGCTGATGCATCTGATCAAAACCCATATGATCTGAAGTTGATGCTTTTTTATTACTCATTGGAGATTCTGATTCTAAATGGGTTTCACCTTTGCTTGATAGAGTGTTCAAAGCTGATCCTCCTGAATCACTGCTCCCTTCTCCTGACTTTGAACTTCCCTATTTTCAATTTTCATTTACCCACAAAACATTTTCTCAGAAAAAATAAAACCCGTTTCTCAGAGAAAAAGAAACTAACTTTCTGCATAAACACCCATTTTTTATTTAGACGTTGAAGGGATGAATCTGTAAACATGTCAACTGGGCACTTCAAATTCTCTCCAAAAGGAAAAAAACTTTATACAGAAACCCCAATTTTGAGACTAATTCAAATAGTGAAATGGGTTGAATTCAATTACCCACAAAAGATATTCAATCTGGCACTTCAATTTTTCACCAAAAGAGAAAAGACCCATTTCTCAAATGAGGAAAAGGAAAAAACTTTCTCAAGAAAAACCATTTTCGAAACACATTGATCAGACAAGGAAATTAGGTGAATTCGTACGCATGTTAATAGGGAAAAGGGTAGAGAGATTTGGTCAAAAAGGAAGAAAAAGAGAGAGAGAAGTAAGGAGGGAAGAAGTACTCTTGGGGTTTGATGGAATCTAATTGGCCAAGAAGGGAACATATCCAGAGTAGCTGCAGGCCTGCCTGATATAAAAGCTGCAAGAATCAGAAAAGCAAAATCTCAGAGGATCATCAAAAAGCAAAAAAAACAAACAAAGTAAGAAAGATTTTATTTTTATCTTTCAAAGAATCGAAATTAAGATGGAGGCACAAAATTTCCTCCTTTTCTGCAGTTATAATAAAGTAAGTACATAAACTCATACTCATGCTTTTAAGGTCAGCTTTCTATGTTTGTAGCCTCATGCCATTTAACTCTCTCTTCTCAGAATCATTATTGTATTGGAAATGGTAATTCCCTACTGTTCCTTCTGTAGACATACTCTCTCTCTCTCTCTCTCTCTCTCTCTCTCTCTCTCTCTCTCTCTCTCTCTCAAGCGTCATAAAGAGGGGGAAATGAAGAAAGAGAAGCATACGTGGTTTGGCTTCATCATTTCTAATATTAACTCCTTGCAGAACAATTGCTTCTTCAAGCTCTCCAAAATCAAAGCTTGATCCTCCTTCGTTACTGAAAAAAATGTCCAATAAAGAAAGCCTTAAAAAAAAATCTTCGATGATGGAAACCCAAGAAGAATTCAATGTCAAAAACAAAAGAGGGACTTACATGAAAGTGGTGGAAGGATTAGGAATTCCATGAAGAACAGCATAAGGGAGATGGTGATGATTAGATGGTCCAGAATCTGATAGACCATTCCCTCCAACTCTGTGATTCGCCATGCAACTTCTTCAGCTCCTTTTAAACCATATTTTGACAATAATACTCTTCAAAAGCAAAACATAATTTCAGAAAAAAAGAAAGAATATTAAGAACATATAGACAATGGTTTTGACTGAATTTAGTACCAAGAAACAGATGTTATTGGAAAAAATTTCTATAAAAATCACAACTTTATACCTCTCCTTGTTTAGAATTCTAAGAGAAAGTCCTACTTTGAGCCAAACCAAAGCTTAGAGAGAAGAGAGAGATAGAGAAGTTCAAAAACTCAATCAAAAGCTCTTTTTGTCAAAGTATATCCAAGGTAGCAACAAGGGGGTCCAGAGTCTTTTTCTCAGATATAGTCTCTCTCTCTCTCTCTCTCTCTCTCTCTCTCTCTCTCTCTCTCTCTCTCTCTTTCTCTCTCTCTCTAGAAACTTTTGATCTAAAGGGATATGAGTTCTTTTTCTTTTCCTCACCTCCTCTATGAAGAAACCTGATTTTGTTCTTAGCTTGTTATTTGTGTTGCTTTATCAACTCCTCTTCTGGCAATAGTAAATATTATCAGATTTTGAAAACTTCATTACATGCTACAGAAAATCTTGTCCTTGTTTACCTGTCTCAGGCCCTCTAGGTATGTGATGTGTGGGGCTTGCAGGAAAAAATAAAAAGAATATTAAAATTCATAAATAAATAAATAAATGAAAGGTTGGGATCCTTTTGGAAGAACCCACTAGAATCACTGACTCCTACTCCACTCTCTCTCTCCTCTAACCGCCTGTGTTATTCTATTGGTTCGTCTATTGGAGCTTTTCTTCTGATTCATATACGTACAGAAGAGAAAAGATAAATGAAATTTTTTTTTATATATTAATATTTAATATTTATTTTGAGATGAGACAATGTTTTCTTCATAAAAGATGGGTAGTAGAAGGAAAATCTCCAATAAAGGAGTTATTGCATTGCCTTGATGTTTCTACCCAAACCAAAAAGAGATTGAGTTTACTTTTAGAGAGAGAGAGGTCTAATTTTCAATATACAATATTTTAAATGTTCTTGCTAATAGCATTTCAACCAAAACATTAGAAAAATAAAAGAATAAAACCCACTTGATTTACTTAAATTAAATTAAAATTTCTGCTCTTTGAGGATTTGTTTGGTATTATCCCCTTTGTTAATGGGTCAACATCCATTCCCTGTCATCACCTAAAACCATGCCACATTAAGATTCCCTTTCCATTAATAGAAAAAAAAATTCTTTTAAAAGCTCTTTTGTACAGTCTTTTGAACAAGTAATTCCATTAAGCATTTAGTAATTGAGCTCCTATATCCCACCTTAGTTGTTTCTCATAATTTCTTGTACAATATTTCAGTAAAATACTATATTTTATAAGAGGGTTTAAAAGAAAATGGATGAACATGTTAAAAAGTATCGACTAGTTCTTATTTTACTAAGACTATATTAAAATGTTTTCCACCAAAAAAAACCCATGTCTTGCCATTAAATTATTGGACATAGATATATAAAATGAAGGGTCTTTATCAAAATGAATAAATAAAGCAAATAGTAGAGATCTAGCTATAGATATCATCCATACTCACATTACATATTATGAAAATAATATAACATTTATATGTGTATATATGGAGAAAGAGATAGATTTAGGTATAATGGACCCATAATTCCCTTTAAAAAAAGGGGTTGATGCAATATTTTACTTCATATGCATCTACCACTTTTATGGGTAATTATTCCTTTATGATACACAATGATTGGCCTAAAAAGGGTTTAGTTCAAGTAATGAAATGTTAATGGATAAGAAAAAAAATAGGTTTGTAAAAAGCCTATATTTTCACTTCCAATGAAGCTTTGGAGCATGTTGTTCATATGGAAAGAAAAAATTATAGATTTTTTGGGAGATTTTCGCATTTTACTTCTTCAAAAAATCATAGTTTTTATGTATTTTACACTTTGCTTCTATGCCTGGAAAAAGTTGCATGATTGGTCTTGATCAATTCCAAGTACTAATTATGCCTTTAAAGAATATGTTAAACGAGACCAAGTTCTTGCTTGTCATCTAAGCAAGGAACTTAAATTATTGCATATTGTTGTAGATAACTAAATATTGCTTTAAGAATACTAATTTCTTCCATTTTATTCCAATAACATACGTGCCTTAGTTTTACACATCTGGTCTTTCCAGGAGAGTTATATTTGTGACAAATTGTGCTAATTACGGATGATGTGATAGTTGTCAAATATAATTTTTTTTCAAATAAACACGGCTTGTGCAAATTGAATTATTAAGTATGACACTTTGCAATTGAACAAAATGTGATGAAGAGAACTATGTTTTAAGATGGATCATGGTGTTGACCACTTACAACCAATTAGAAAGATATTGTAGTGCCATTACTAGATATTGACTTGATAAATAGATACAGTGATTAATTAATCAAGACTTTGAAAGTAACATAGATCAACTCCCGTTCTTAGTTTGGAGGAAAAAAAACTCTAATTCCCTTTTTCAGTAATTATAAGATAAAAGTATCCAATACCCCCATCAATTAGTCTATTAACTTTCAAAAAAATATAAACCTTGTAGTTCATATGGAAATGTCCGTTAGGTGCTATGCACGTGATCGAAATCGGAACTTAAATCATATGAATCAAAAAAATTTGAGAAATTAGGGCAAGAATTGGAGCGAAATATACTGAGGCTTAAATCACATAGAATCATACTATCTACTTGTGATAATTTAATGAAAACCATGTATTTAAGCTGAAATCCTATCCAATTATGATCACATTCATAGCACATGATCATTCGATCTATTAGTAATTATCAATGGACGTTTAAAAGAAACTACAAGATTTACGTTTTGAAAGTAAGTGAGTAAACTATTCATTTTCAAAGTTTTTGAAACTCAATTAGTCTGTAAATGATCTAAAGTTGATGGGGCATTGGAGGCTTTTATCTCAATTATATAAAAATGATCGAAGAACCGCTATGAGTTGACATTTTAATCTTTTGATTTCAAATATTATAAGTAATTAAACTATTTAAGAAGAAATAATATTTTTAAATTACGAGGTGTATGTGTGGTCTTAGACAGTGCGTGTATATAACTAAATAATAATTGTGCTGAGGATGGTAATGCTATAGAGCATTTCGTTGAACCATATAGTTAGATAGAAATTAAATATTCAAGTGTATTTCAAGGACTTCGAATGAACTGTGGAGAGCCTGGTTTTCGTTTTCTTTTTTTTTTCTTTTTTTTTGTCTGGCTAACTACTACACCACTTAAGTGTTGATAAGAATATGTTATGATACAAAACAACAGTTCAATCAAGTCATCTTGGATTTAGCTGCATTAGCCAAAAAAATTCCAATTAACTCGAATAACGTTTTTTAATGAAGAAAAGGTTAAACTGAAAAATAAAGAGACGATATAAGTTTATTGGGGGTATAAGACGACAATGTTACATAAACATCAAATTATTAATATAGCCATACTTTGTGTTGTGGGCGCACTTGTTAGGAGAAAAAACCATCATTATATTCCTATTATACCCACCAATCTCTCTCTCTTCTCTCTATATATATGTTAGTGTTATATCTCTATAAGATACCTTTTAATGATAATAAAACATTGAATTTACTAATAAAATTAATTAAGTATTCTGAGATTACTTAAAATTACTACAAGTCATGCCAATTGAAGATCATGAAAATATTTATTTTCATAAGAGCTCACAAAGCATGAAGACTGAAGATCATGGAGATATTTACTTTCATGTAATTTATATTATGAGCTTACTCATTATATTTATCTTTATTAAAGCTCAATTTATTTAGCAATATATATCCTTAATTTAAGTCTTCATCCATAAAAAACTTGAATACTAAAAATTCTCTCTTGCACAATAGACAAAGTACATGAGATGAAGATAATGACAAATCACAAATAAAGTAAATTTTATTTTTAAGTAGATAAAAAGAGATGAAATTTACCAAGTTTTTTGTCATGTTGTGTTATTTTTTGTAGGAGTATTCTTTGACTTTTTAGGTCAAAGATTTTTTGTCCTTAATAATAATGGAATGTCTTTTCTTTTGTTTAAATTCAAAATTTCAAATTTTCCTTCCTTAATCCCAACCTCTATCTCCTCTATGAGACAATGCATTCCAGAGAGTGAAGTTGTTAGTGTCTTAGACTTTTGTCATAGTTCAGCTTGTCGTGGTCATTTTTCTATTAAGAAAACAATTGTAAAATTTTTATAGTATGGTCTTTATTGGCTGACATTGTTTAGACTAATAATTTCTATCATTCTTGTGAGAGATGCAAAAAATTAGTTGCTTTGTCTCGTCGCCACATGATGCCTCTCAACCCGATCTTGGTAATAGAAATATTTGATTGTTGGGGGATTGATTTTATGGGAATGGGACGTTTCCATCTTCTTTTGGTTATCTATACATACTTCTTGTTGTTGATCATGTGTTGAAGTAGGTAGAAGTCGTGGCTTGTTGTACCATGATAATTCTGTTGTTGTAAAGTTCTTGAAAGAAAATATATTATCTAGGTATGGTACACCACATGTTATTATTAGTGATCAAAGGACATATTTCTGTAACCGTTCGTTTGAAGCTTTGATGCGCATGTATAGGGTTATTCATAAAATTTCCACTACTTACCATCCTCAAACCAATGGACAAGCTGAATTGACAAATAGGGAGTTAAAGTGAATTCTAGAAAAGACGGTTAATCTCAATCGCAAGGATTGGTCTTTACGCCTTTTCGACACATTTTAGGCACATTGCACTGCATGTAAAACCATTCTTGGGATGTCTCATCGACGTATTTTTAGAGAAGCTTGTCATTTACCTGTCGACCTTGAGCATTAAGCATATTGGGCAGTTAAGGCCCTTAACTGTGATTTGAGTCTTGCGGATGCCGAGTGGAAACTGCAATTGTCCGAGGTTGAAGAGCTGAGGAATGATGCTTATGATAATTCCAAGATTTATAAAGCGGAGTTGAAAGCAGCTCACAACCGGCGGATTCTCAGGAAAACTTTAAGCCAAACCAACAAGTGCGAGTGCGTCTTTATGACTCACGATTGCATCTCCATCCAGGCAAATTAAGATCAAGATGGATTGGTCCTTATGTAGTAACACAAGTTTTCCCTAATGGTGTTATTGAGATTAAGTATCCCGCTAATGGAAGAGTTTTGCGAGTCGATGGACAAAGATTGAAGAACTATGTGGAGAGAATTGACCAACCAACGGAGGTCACTTTGGTGGCTACCACTTATCAATCTTAAATGAGGTTTTATCCTTCTTTTTAATTTAGTTTCTTTTTTATTTGATTTGATTTTTTTAAATTTTTTTGTGTTTTTTCCTTTCTTTTGGTTAGTTTTTGAGACATTAAGGACACTATCTGATTTTGGTTAGGGGTGGTAGCATATTCATGCACTTATTGCTTTTAATAGCTTTCTTGTTTGACTAAGTCTGCATGTCATGTTTAAATCTGTTCTGAAATCCTTACTCTGCAGCTATGGATATTTCATAATGATTGGTTTGAGTTTTCTATTTTAATCATTAGAGAATAACTTCTGAAGTCTTTTTTAGCACGATACAAAGCCTAGTGGTAAGATGGATGATAACGCATATAGCCAAGAAAAGCCTTCAGGTTTAAGCATATTTATTTTCATAAAAGAGAGAGAGAGATGAGAAGACAACTTGTGAACTTATATTGATCTTTTGAGTTGAATATAGGGTGTTTATGACTATCGTCCTATCATTACATGGTTTGCGATATGTTGGTTTAAATGTTGAAGGATGATGTCGGCCTATAAAATTTTTATGTAATTTTTATTTTTAGCATCTTCCAATGTTGCCATGTAAGTGCAAAAACAAATAATCAAAAAATATACATATTCATTATTAGAATGTCTTCTACCATCTTTAGAAGACAATATTCTTATTTCTTTTAGTAGTTTTCATTATTATGTTGTTAATTTAAGTTGACCAGTAGAATCCGGTAGTAGGCTTGTTGGAAGATTGGTTGAGGTCTTAAATAGCTACTACCTATCTTTTGATCAATGTTTATTAACTTATTTGTACTATAATAACTTTCCATTGAGTTTAAACTGCTTTCCAACATCATAAGAGAAATTCCTTAACCGAAAATGATTCCTATACCTGTGAGGATATGAAGTTGAGACTTTTATATGAAGAATTTTTCAAGGTTATTTATATTGAGACTTGTGGTAAGATGGTTATGGCTTAGAGCACACTTTGACACACTAATTTTAGGAGTTATAATCGAAATGATTCTGATAGCAATTGTCATCTCTTACTGATTGTTTGGTTATACCCTTAATGTTTTGTTGGGATCATTTTCAAGTTTATCTTCATGATATGTGTCTTTTTCACGCTTGAATTGCTAGGGACTAGCAATAAGCTGGTTGGAGATTGTGATAAGTGCTTCAATGAATTAGAATATAGGCAATTAATAATAGATGCTATGGAAGTGCTATAAAACACTATACAAAAATGTTAAAAAAAGCGCTACAAAAAGGTAATAACACTAAAAAAGTGCTCTTAAATGCTTTAAAATCAATGTATTCTGTAACTTTTAAAAACTGTGTTTTTTAAATGCTATAATAAGCTATAACATATCATGTTCTAAACAATATAATAGGTTGACTATTGCGTTTCAGAAATGCTATAATAGGTATATTATAGTGTTTTTAAACGCTATAATAGGTATATTATGTATTTTTTAAACGCTATAATAAGTCTATTTTTTTCGAGGAATGCCTAGGCAAGAGTATGTTTACCCGTTTTTGCCGTTTCTACTTTCCATCTGTTGAGGCTGGAATTACCTTCCCGTTTACGATGTAATGGGTCTGTTCTCCCTTCGGTTTGTTGTAATTTATTTATTCATGTTGTGATTAAGCAGGCCCGTTGGAGTCGCATGCTTCCATCATTTTTCCTCGTTTAGTTATTTTTGTTTTTGAGAGTAGGGCTTATGAGATGCCTCACTCAAGGACTTTTCACGTCTCTAGTTTCTTCTGGCAGTAGGACTTATGAACTATCCCCGTAAGGACTTTTGATGCCCTTTGTACATTCGCGTGTGACTTTAAACATGTACCATATAGATTTAGCAGATTCACATGTGGAGATTCTATTAAATTCATTTTTATCAAGAGTATAAACAAAACATTCATAGCCTTAGCATTTAAAGAAATTTTCTTTTTATCATCATATTCTATTTATTACTTGATTTGGCAATATTTTTACCATCCATAGTTTTGAATGGAACAGGAGCACCATTTTTAACAACATCCCATAATTCATAATCAATCAATTGAATATAAATCCTCATTCTTGCTTTCCACACTACAACACATAAGGAATACAATAGCGGCCAAAAAATGCTATGGTATAGTTTCCATAGCGTTTTTGGAAATGCTGTGTTTACAAAAGTTATTAAAAGTGCGGAGCAACGATAGTGTTTTTCAACGCTATGAAAAACGCTATAATAAGTCTAATATAAAAATGCATTTAAGGAAATATTTAACAACATTAACAAAAAATGACAAAATCATATATCATTGTATTGAATTTCACAAATTTCTTAAACATAATAATATATGGTCCGCTAGAAATTACATCTCAAATAAGCAAATTCCAGAATACTAAAAAAAAATACTATAGTCCCAATAGCTTGTCATGTTACATATAAATCCTTCATTTGTTGCTTAAGTAGCTTGCTCTACGTATCTGTCTTCACGTGAAAACCATTAATGAACACACAACGGAGATAGAGTTCTTATAATGTATTTTTCTCAATTAAGCAAATTTTATAAAAAAATAAACTGTTGGCAGACTTCAATTCAATAAAATATTAGACCACACTATCCTTCAACCAGCATCGACCATGTACAATTGAAATCCTATAATGGGTGTATGTTATCCCCGAGTACTTAAGATTCTAGGCATAATCACAAGGACATAAACTATAATAGATGTGAGGCAATTCAACTTTCAAGTACCACACTCTAAGGCAATCAAGTACCACACTCTAAGTACCATACTTTCTTGAGCAGGTTATCTATTTGAACAATCCAAGTACAACAGAGCTATGGCAATCAATTCCTTTTCTAACAAAAAAGCAATAAGTACATTATTTTCAAGATAATCAAAGCAGAAAATTACACCGCATGCTTATTAAATCAAATCTTTATCTAACCTCAAGCAAGCAAGTAATACGTATGCTTATTACATCCCGATGTATGTGCAAGTATTTATATAAAAGCAACTAAATACCAATTTTGAGAACTAGCTTTCTAAGTTACACACGTAAACTCAATCTAAGTTACACACAAGCATTTGCCATAAAGAATATTCAACTTCCATATTATCTGCATCAAATCGGTATAACTCATGACCATCATTGACCACTCAATGTCTTTCAAATATATCTCATGGCTACTAACAAATCAAATCTCTAATCACAAGAACCAATTGTTGATCATCAAAAGTATGTAGCCAAAAAAGAAGCAAATGGATCAAACACAATGTCATGCACTCATGCATGAAAGTTGTGGAAGATAAAATAGACGCATAAAAGGCAGCATTTCAAAAATGAGGACAAACTAAACCATGTATTGGAGCTCTTACCATGTTTTTCTTACTTTTTATACAATCTGCATCTTGCTTATTTCTGTATAGCAATGACTAGGTCCATATTTTACTTATTTGTGTAAAAAAGAAGTGGCGGCAAACAAGCAAAGAAGTGAAAGCTTATTGGACTAAGAATACAAGTGCTTAGAGGAAAAAAAATAAGTAAAATGGATTACTATATTATATTAGAGAAGATATAGCATACATGAGGCTTTGCTTCTAGCTTGAACATGCACAAACCTAATTCATGTCCTAAAACAACCACACTCTCAGGTTGTTGGCAGCCAATAAGATATGAATAATTAGCATCTTGTCGAAATATATAAGTCACCAACTTGAGAATAAATTTTATGCAGTACTTGGCGTCATATATTAGAAAATAACTAAACATAACTTTCCCTCAATTTTGTAATTAAAAGACTCCAATATGACATGGAAACATTGAGGAGACTTCAGAAGTGTCATAGATATATATTACAAAAGTAGGTTGATAGCTTCATTCACTAAGATTTTTTATAGGTCCTAAATGTATGAACAACACCAAAGCAAAATAAGATAACACGCTACAACGATTGGGTATTGGGATAAAACACACAACCGAAACATAGTCCCCAACATTCAATTCAATTCATCCATGGATGTAAACTGCAAAAAACATATCAAGCAACAGTTCAACACCCCCAATCCAACCCCTGAGAAGACATAGATATTTCACTAATTTTCAGTCTTGAAATCAACATTTTACAGAAATCAACACTTGGTCTATGCTTAATCAATTCAAGGAGGCATTCAGGTAAGAAGAGACTATAACGGATGTGAGGCAATCAGGAAAGAAAGGACAAACTCTAAAGCAATTTTATTGCAGACAACTCTAAAAAACTTTTAGGATTATTAAAGAAATATGGAAGAAAAGACAAACTCTAAAGAAATTTATTGATTGAAGCTCCAGAAACAAGAGAAAAGGACAACTGTAAAGTTGTCTAATCTGCCTCCAAAGTTTTTATCTCTCATCAATTTCCTGGAACAAAGCAAATAATCAACTAAATATATAAGAAACATAACTTTTGGACAACATATAAACCGATCTTAAAAGTAAAATACTTGATAAAATTTCACTAGTACTTATCTCAAGGGAGCTCTAGATGAACTAGTTACATTTACAACTCAAATAAAAAAAATATTGAATAAAATGTTTACACTAAGAATATTCTAACTCCACCTCATCGAGACATGCATCAACCAGGAAGGAACAATACATTCAAAGTTCTAACTAATGATTCTAGAGCTTATGGAAGATTCAAGATTTTGTTTGGGAAATACTAGAATAGTGAAAAAGTCACTACAAGAATAGATGAAGCAAGGAACCATCCTCTCCACTTCTAATACAAGACTTTGGAGCTGCAAAGAAGAAACACAATCACTGCAACACTAAATATTCACATTCCAGCTACAGATTAATGCTTGCAGAGCTAATTAACTTACCGAAAATCAGAATGCAAACTATAAACATATTGAACAAATAGTCCTTAATCAACTTACCGATTACAAAGAACCCATATGAGAAATCAGGGGTTTTCATTACAAAACTTACTGTATGCCTAGAAATTGGAAACACATACCCTAATCAACTCAGAAAAACTCAAAAATCAGACAAGAATTTGAGAATGAAACCCTTATGTGCTGTGCTATTATAACACATAATTGTTGTAGTGAACAAAGAATGGACATAGAAGCTTACTTCCATATCTTTGAGTTTGAAATAGGCCTTCGACAGCTATAAGAATCGTCTCCTTCCAACCTTGAACCACCAGTGAAAACCAACAAACAGAAATTAAAATCTTAACAAAATGAAGGTAAAATTAATAGATCTATAAGAATCTACATGAAAACAAAAACAACGTACGAAGTAATTAATATATTTATTCTAAATTAAAACAAGCAAAAAAATATTTAAACAAAATGAGCAACAAAAGAACAAGAAGCAAAAAATAGAGAACCTGAAATTCTTCTTAGTTTTAGTTTTGAAACTTGAAAAATAAACAAACCAAAAATCACGACCTAAACAAGATACATGTTTTGGGATTTGGAGTGAAAATATTACAATCATTTTAACAATAGAGCAATCTGATACCTGGCTAGAGAGTCATGTAGGGAAGCTAGGGCTCCTTCCGAGATACGCAATTGATGATCGAGAAAATGAGATAATCACTTCAGTTGTAGATTTTTGCATTCTAGATAGCTTGGCTATGGCTGATTGGAAAACAATCGAAGAAATTATCTCACGCTCAGGTCTGGGGAAGGAGAGAAAGCAATGAAAAAATAGAGACTCATGCAAGAAATACCTGAGAGAGAGCTTTGCCTAGTGAGGAAAGCTTCATTCTAGAGAGACCCGTTTGTGAGCTTCGTTGTGGAGAGATGAGAGAAAAGAAGTGCTTCGTTGCGGTGAGAACATAGGCGCTTCATTGCGGAGAGAACATAGGCACTTCAGAAAGAGTGTGAGATTCAGTGAGCCCTAAGATCAATGGGAGAAAGAGAGATTCAAGGTGAGAAAGAGGGTTGAAGCTGAGAGTCGAAGTTGAGAGAGAGTCAAAGCTGAGAGAGAGGTTGAAAGAGGGAGTCTTTTGTGAGCAATTTTTTAGACAGGTTGGAGATTTTCGTTCCCCTCTCTTTACCCCTACATAAAAAATGCACATTTCATTGCGTTTTAGTATAAAATGAGGTCCTTAATTGCAACTAAAGCACCTAATTCTTTTAGTGCCAATAAGTTTAAACTGTAGCTATTGCAGGCTATCCCGATCTTAGGCTCCCTCAACGGGGCCTTCTCCCTCACGGGCTCTCTACACGCTCTGTACATCATGGACTTCCCACCCATGTAAGTGGGTTTCATGTCTTTCCCCACACTCAATCCCAGTACCTCCATGCTAAGTACTAGAATCCCTGAGTGTGAGTACTAATTAAGCTACTAGTTCAATTGTGGGGAAAGGCATGAAACTCACTTCTAGGGATGGGAAGTCCATGATGTACGACACGTGTGGAAAGCTCATGAGAGAGAAGACCCCGTTGAGGGAGCCCAAGATCGGGATAGGTTACGGTCGTTACATAAACATTACTATTAAAAAACATAGATCTAGTAGTAGATTGACCTACAATAAAAGAACCACTAATGAATGATATAACTCAAGACGATTAAGTCTTATATATATAGTACTAAGCTTTGATACCAATTGTAGGATCGATATGGCAACCCAAGAGGGAGGTGAACTGGGTGATCATGTTTAAATTAAAAACTTTTCACACTCAAGCTGTAAATGAATATTCAATAATGAACTTCAAAATTTCACGAGTTTAACTCTTGAAAAATAATTAAGTAATAGACAAAAGTGCTAAACTAAATAATGCTTGTGATAATATAAATGCGAAAATGTAAAGCAAGTAAAAAAAATAAATTATAAAAAAAATAAAAAGAGAAGAAGGAGAAGAAGATAAACACACAATATTTTTACGTAGTTCGAGAAATCTTATCCTTACGTTAACGCTCCAAGGCACTCATTTGAGATTTTTAGTCACACAATCTTCTTAAGAATGAAGATCAAATCTTACAAACTCAATTGGCTTATGGGTGCGAACTAAACCTCACAGGCTACATGTTTCGAGATTAAGTGACATTTTACAATAACTCTTCCAAAAGAATAGAATCTCCAATCTAAGCTCACAAAAAAATTATCTTGCTCACTCAAGAAATTTGCTCAAAATGTTACAAGAGAATTATGAGAGTATTGTAAGAGTTTCAGGAGTAAGTCTTTTGGCTATGATTTATGTTTTGTGAAGAGAAATGATGTTTATTTAATTATACTCAAAATTTGAAATTTGAAATACTTAATCTATATATGATGTATTTAATGATTTTTTGTGTATATCCGATTTGAAAGATGATATACCGATTTGAAAAATGATATACCAATTTTTTAGGTATATAAGAGATATATAGACGAAGAACTCAATCGTATAGCTTTGAAAATTGCCTATATATTATGAAGAAAGAAGATAAACGATCTCAACTGGTTTTTTCTTCAAAGTTGCTGAATATTCAGTATTTATAATGTCATTAATTTGAAAAATATTTCTTGAACAAGCTTTAACTGATATTAAGGATAATATAATCAATCATTAATTATTCTATAATTTAATTAAAAGAAAAATCAATAAAATAACATTTGAATTAGATATCATTATTTATCATATTTTCTAATTAATTACAAGGACCCACAAAATCATATCATGAAATCTGTATATTCAAGGTTTAAAGCATCAAACTATAATTTCGTCAATAACTAGTGATGTGGCAGTAAAAATTGTTTGTTTACTTAAAGTTTGAAAAACAAAACTGTTATTTCATAAGTTGACTTTCAAAACTTGTCTATTTGATACAATTTCTTAATTATAAATTTGTATACTATTTGCTCTCTTAAATTTAGAACATTATCAAATTATATATAATTTGTCCCTTTTAAGTTTGTACAATAACCAAATACTATACTATTGGTGCTTTTAAAATTATCCAATTGTATAAAATAAATTATTTTATTTATTATTATACTAAATAACATGAGATATGTGAAAAAATTTGCCCCCCTTCCATAGAGCTTCTAGCATCGCCCTACTAATAGTTTAACAAGTTTAACAACTAAACAAGTTCTACAAACACGAGAAATTGTGTGAGGAAGACCCTTCAGCATAAAAAATCGATATTATGACCATTTGAGTTTTTTTAATGAAATGTGACATTTTTGCTTAGTGTGAAGATAAAAATGTCTCGTGCTAGACCCTGGTCTAGTGAAAAATTAGTGCTAGACCTTGGTCTAGCACTACGCCATTCAAATTTACACTGTCCAGACTAGGGTCTAGCAAAAAAATTTGCTTGACCCGGTCTAGCAATCACTAAATTTAACTGAAAAATTCTAAACTAAAATGGTAAATTATTATTTTTCTCCTATAAAAAATGCTGAATTTTGTTAAAAAAAATATGAAAGAGTCCTAAAATTGTTATTTTCTTTCACAAATGGCTTTTTGTAAAGAAAATTCTTCAAACAAACTAACAAATAAGCCTAAGAAATAAGGGATTGTTTGGCAGTCATGATAGTACTGTACTAAATCTGTCGGACTGTACCGTATTGTATATATACAATGTTTGGCACGTTATAATACTAGATTGTAAAACTGTTTGTCATGATTTGATCCACAAAAACCTATTTGAAATTCATTAACATGTTATTTTACATTTTTAACTATAAAATAAATTATCTAATGCATGTTATCACCGTATATTCCCTATTTTTTGACTAAAAATACAAATTCAATTATACCCGTAAACTTTAAGATAGTGATAATTTATAGTTATAAACATTGAAATTAGAAAAAAATTCATTAAATTTTTACTACACAAAATAAGTCATTTAAAATATATAAATAATTACTGAGCCACTCATATGATTGAGAGGCTTTAAGAAATAAAAAAAAAAGGAAGAAAAGGATAGTAAATAACTTTGAAAATTGGTAAAATTAAGTCATAAGTAACTAATTTTGCACCTTCTAAAAATTCATAAATTACTTTTGTTAGTGAGTGAAGTTCATGTAAGATATAATTTTAAAAAAAATCATTTTAATAAAAAAATCATTTTAAGATATAAATTAAAAAATATCATTATTTTTTTTAGTCCGATGTAGTCCCCCTTAAAAGGAGGGGAATAAATTATCTCATGTGGATGGGACTAAAGAGTCCCACCGTATTAACTAGTACAGGCTCCATATTTTTGCCAAACGTCGGACAGTACGAAAATAGTATTATCCTGCTTTTAGTACTGTACAGTACGGACTACCAAACAAGCCTTAAGTTGACTAAAATCAGCACAGACACGGCAATGAGTTGCATCAGAAAAATTGCGCAGAGGGAAGTGGACTTCCAGTGAGCTCTTGCAGCTTTGTGGTGCAGGGCAGCACAATGAACTACCGATAACATAACTGCAAGATGAACTATCGAGGTCGGCAGACCAGCCAAACCAACAAAAAGAACCATGAAGCTGCAAGAAGCTCAAGTCCAAAGCTTCTTCTCACACGAACCGGACAAAAGCATCCAAAAGGCATGATGAGCAGAAGCAACAGCCACTCCCCATCTGGGGTTGCCAAATCCAGTATTCACTTCCATGGACATAGGGAAAAGACTTGCTCTACTAAAAATCCACGACTTAGTCCAGACGATTGGCTAAAATGATAGAGCGATGATGTGGTAGGCGACCTAGAAACCTAGCTCAAAAACTCCAAAACTCTAGCTTTAAATTAGGATAATAACTATTAGGATTGTACCCTAAAAGCACTGAAATTCTATAGTAGTTATTCGAACATTTAATTATGATTAATAATAAATATTTTATTCTTATATTATGTACAATACATTCTTGTAAAAGATCCACAAGTATAATAATATTATTTATGAGTCTTATTGAGTTTAGCACATGGGAACAAGATTTTTAACTAAGAGTTTTTTATGACTTGTAAATACTTAATTTCACAGTCTAGTGAATCTTAGTGTTTGAGTAAAAAAAGACTATAGTACATTAACATTATTATGTAGAGTGACTTACCTTGATCACTAGTTAATGTACTAGTGCATTTGGAATGCATTGAAGGACTAATGAGTTTGATTTTCAGTTAATACTATCAAATAAAAATCATGACTCATTGTTATTATTTTATGAGTGCTCTCAATCTTGAGAGAGTTATGTGCTCATATTTAATAACTTAGTTATTTTGATCTATTAAGAATGAGACTCTATGAGTCAACATATTCTGTGGGTTGGATGACTGAGTTATTAGATAGTGAGTCAATGGATTCTCAATAGTAGAATCCATAGACATTTTTAATTAAGTGACACAATACTTATTAGGTAATTCATTTATGTGGTCACAGTAAACTAAGCGCTTAGTATCTCTAGTGGAGTACTACAAATTTGATAATTTTACTTAAGACGTCAAGTATGAAAATTATCATAGTTGACCGATAGAATGAATTTGGAACCTAAGGATACCGATGTGTATAAATATTAGGTCGATAGTAATTAACCTAATTATACACGGTACTATATTATGGAGGGGCATTACATAATGAATAATAGGTCAAGGATAGTTATGTCAAGTAACAAACAATATACTTGGAGTTCAATTATAGTAGAGTTAACGTAATTAATAATTAATAAATTTGATTATAGGTTTAATCGATAGAGTTTATTAATTATGTAGCCAAATATATTTTTATCCTTATAGTCCATTTACTAGCCTCAGATTTGGGTAACGTTGTCACAGGACTTGTTTAATAAACATACGACTCAATGTGGATACCATATAGTTAACCAAGTAATCTAAAAACTAACTCCGACTTTTTTCTAAAAAGGTAAGAGATTAATTAAAATTAATTTATTTAATTTTAATTAATTGAGTTTATTTTTTAAAATAAAATAGGCAATGGTTGGAATTGCCTTGTTTCACATGGGTTACACATTGTAACCCATGTGAATAGGTGGCACCTTTTAGAAGTTATTCTTCATTGCTTTCTTTATGTATAGATTGAAGAATGAATTGAAAGTAGTATGAAAAAAAGGCCGAATGTTTTTGGTTTGACAAAAGAAAAAGATGGGTTAGTTTATGATCTGATTTTATTCGAGTGTCCACCTGCTCGTGATTTTGGTTGACGGTCTGAAGAATAGTAAGGAAGACTATGAGGTTTTGATTTTTTATCGTCATGCTTCAAAGGGTATTTTTCCTAATCCATTTTTTAAATAGGTTGTTTCTCGAATATTTCAAGATCTAGTATTTTTCGCTGCGTTGATTCCTTCAATTGGTATCAAGGCAAAGGTCTTGAATTATTCGTGAAATGCCTTGTGAAATATCTATGATTGTTTTGATTGTTTTGATTATTTTTTATATTCCCTTATATAACCATTTAGATTTTATATGTGAATTTATGTTGGTTATGTAATTAGATGGACAATCTATAAAGAGATTATTTTTCCCTTTAGGTTTTGTATTTATTTTTCATAGATTCTTGTAAAATTTCTTCAAAAGAAAGTTAGAATTTTTATGATATAATTATTCGTATCGGGTGGATATCAAAACGATGCGAAAGGAGTATCAAAAGATGGATGAAAACTTGCGTCCGCGTAGAAGGTGGCAGCACAGACAAGCTCGGTATTTGGTTCATAAAGTTTGGATCTGATATCAAATTGAGTCGATTCAAAATCCTATAGTAAGATAACTCAAAGACTCACAATTATATATTGCATGAAGAAGACCAAATTTGGATGTTTAAATTATGAAATTTGAGGTTGAATTTGGTGCATCGGGAAGTGATGAGAATTTTTTAGTTTTCCTGGTTTGATTCGTTGGAACGGGATGAATCTCGTGAGGCAATGGGTGATGGTTGACGGTGGCCAGCATTGCAACCCGTGGTGAGATCAAGGGTGTCAACCATCAGTAGATGGTTCTGGTGCATGGAATAGATCTCAGCCTGTCTTGAAGATTGATTTTAGACTTTAAATAAGATAGGGTAGGGTTATGCAAGGTTAAAGTATGTTTTAGATATTTATCTTTAATACCCTTTTTTTATATTTTATACCCAATATGTTTAGATGAGTGTATTTTATGCACATCACATTTAGATATCATGTAGTTTTAGGTTTATAAACGGATAAGCGTTTGTGATACATAACGAAGATAAAATTAAGCATAAAAGACATTTGAACTCTTTTGTCCCAAACCCAAGTAATCTCTCACAACTCTCTCTTAAACGCTCACAGAGCTCTTTCTCTCTCTCTCTCTCTCTCTCTCTCTCTCTCTCTCTCTCTCTCTCTCTCTCTCTCTCTTCATGAGGCGAAGCTCTCTCTCAACCTCTCTTGCACGTCTCTCTTGTAACTCTCTCTTTCAGCTCTTTGTTGTAGATTCTCTCTTGTTGCCCTCTATCTCTGAGCTCTCTCTCGTAGCTCCCTTTCTCAGCTCTGTCCAGCTTTGTCTCACCACCACCTCTCTCTCGAGGCTCTTTATTTCACCTCTCTCTCTTGAAGATCTCTCTCTAAGATCCATGTCGTAGCTTTATCTTAGCGAACTTCTCCTAGTTCCAGCTTCAATTTGTCTTGGGTAAAACCCCTAATTCTCTGTTTACAACGCATCAATCCTTTGATTTCTTCTTATTATGAATAAAAAAATATGCTTTAAATTTCTTGTGCTTGGCTTTTAAATGTAGTTCATTTTGTTATGATCTGTTATGAAATAGAAGCAATCAGAATCTCTTGGAAGGGAGGGGGAGGCATTTTTCACACATTCTAAAACTCTATTTTAGTAACTCTATTAGGGTTTTCCTTATTTGAGTGCTATGTTTATTGCAAATTTTGTGAGTGAACCCTAGCTTTAAGTTATAATCATCATTTGTGATTATGGTCTTCTTTTCAATTCTAATTTCCTTTCAGCTCCCAAACATGGTTTTCTTGGTTATTTATTTAGGAAATAGACTGGGGATAGACGTAAATTTGATTAAAGCAATTAATGGACTATGTTAGTCTCCATTAGACTATAGGATGTGGTTAAGCACACTGGATGTTCTACTTTTCTCATCCTGATTGCTGTGATTTTTTTCTTTTTTTTTGTTTCTGAATAACTGCTGCAGTTGTTTCAACTCTTCTAAACTTTGTAAGAATGTTCAAGCAAGCGCATGAGAAAAATTGCGAGCAGCTTGAAATTGAAATGAAGAAAATGGCAGAAAGCGAGAAGTTGAAGACAAGTGTTGCACACAAGGAGACTAGAAAATTACTACGCACCCCAATCCATAGTAGCAATGCCAAGTGATGCAACCATTCATCTGGTAACTTATTGGCCTTTCTCAGAGACATTCTGCAGATCAGCCAAACGGGAAAGATTATGATATTCAAATGGTTGGATGACAGGCAACATTCTGCTATATATGGCTAATATGGTCTTTGTGATGTACAAATCTACCCTTAGATCCATTACTACCTGCGAAATTTTGTTGTCCTTGGCCTTCTCCTTTCATTTCTTAGATGTGTTGTCTAACCATGATCATGATGATATTGTTGTTTTCGCATTGATTGTAGAGGAACTTTACAGTCATGTTCTTCAATAGGCAACCAGTATCATATTGCACCCACTAACTCATTGTTGTAATTAGTTTTAGGGAAAGGATTTACAAGATAGCATGGTTTGGGTTAGCTCAAAATTTATTAATTTTCTTACTTTGGTTTTAATTGATTGGATGTGATTTGAAAATCCCTCTTGGTTTAGTTGTTTTAAATGTATTCATAATGCTTTCCAGGGAAAGATCATTGGTTGAATAGAAAACAATTGGAGTGAAAGATAAGGGATTTAATTAGTATGCTTTCTTGCAGTCATCGGCAATGAAAATAATTTGAGATGATTACACAATTTACATCATTTGCTTATTACGAAATGTGAATTTGTTGTCTCGGATTGAATTGTTTTTGCATTGATTGTAGATACATTGTTGGAAGTAATTATGTTCGGGAACAATTTGGATTCAACCAAACAAACTTCTACTTAAATTAGTTATGTTTTCTTTTTTATTATTTTACCTTTTATTGTGTTTAATTATATTAGGTGCTCTTTTTTATTATTTTACCTTTTAGTGAGGCATCTACTTTTGATGCTATGTTGTCGGATAATATCTTTGATTTCCATGAATTGGTTCATTAACGGTGAAAAAATAGAAAATAAGCATGGTTTTGTAAGTGATTTGCAGAATTCCTGCTTTGGACCGATTTTTGTTTATTATTTTTTTATTATGCTTTAGGTATTTAGAACATAAAATGGCTTTGTATTTTGGACAAGATATTGACAATGAGAGCAACATCGATATTCATTTAACTATGAATCAAGGATTGAAGGCATAGTTGATTTCTTGTTGGAACTTGAAGAAGGAGGTATAATTTAAGTCTTATCTTGATTTGTGAAGTGTTGAACATATCTAGGATTATTTACCTTTTCTACTACTATTTTGGGTGTTTAAACATTGGACTTTATTAATATCTTACCCTTGTCGTTCTTTTAATTGTATATTGTTCTGGATTTTGATATGACCATTATGTTTCTTTTGCCGCTTATGCAGTGTTTAAGCTCCAAACCCTTTAATGGACTCCAAGAAGATCAAATCTGTTGGTCCCCTTCAACCAAAAGTTTGCGGTGAAATATTTTTTCACTGTTCTGAATTGTGATAAAGGCACAACTTTCTCATGGGAAGAGAATATGGTAGAAAATAACAAGTATTCTTAAGAGGATCTGTTTTTTTTTCTTACACATACTCTCTGAATATAACAGATATCATTAAAAGAAACGATTTTAGTTGTCATTATATGTTCTCTTTTTTGGTGGTTGGAGGAGGAACCCAATCCACATCTGCTTAAGCTTAGCCTAGATAAGTATGAAAATTATCATAGTTGACCGGTAGAATGAATTTGGAACTTATGGATACCATGATGTGTATAAATATTAGGTTGATAGTAATTAACCTAATTATACACGGTACTATATTATGAAAGGGCATTACATAATGAATAATAGGTCAAGGATAGTTACGTCGAGTAGTATAAAATATATTTGGAATTCAATTATGATTTGGAGTTAATCGTAATTAATAATTAATAAATTTGATTATAGGTTTAATCGATAGAGTTTATCTATTATGTAACTAAATATATTTTTATCCTTATAGTCCATTAACTAGCCTCGGATTTGGGTAATGTTGTAACGAGACTTGTTTAATAAACAAGTGACTTAACGTGGATATCATATAGTCAACCAACTGGTCCAAAAACTAGTTCTATCTTTTTTCTAAAAAGGTAAAAGATTAACTAAAATTAATATATTTAATTTTAATTAGTTGAGTTTATTTTAAAAAAATATATATTCCACCTCTTTCTTTTCTCAAAACTATAAAAAAGGAAGTGGGAGAAGTTTATGTCTCAACGAATCGCACGTAAAGATATTGATAAAACACATAGAATTAATGGTATTTCATAACTAATGGATTGAGTAGCAGCTCGTAGACCACCTAAAAAAGAATATTTATTATTTGACCTATATCCTGACATAAGAAGTCCAATGGGAGCAATACTTGAAGTGGCAATCCATAAAAAACACCGATATTGAGATCAGCTAAAACAAGGCGAGAACCAAAAGGAATTACTGAATAGCTTAGTAGAATTAGACAACGGTTGGGAATTCCCAACCATTGCCTTGTTTTTAAATAGATTGTTTATCGAATATTTCAAGATCCAGTATTTTTCGCTGCGTTGATTCTTTCAATAACATCTCGGATAAACTATAGGCGGATGGACGAACAGTTCCATAGAAATCGTGAAACCCAATGCGCAAGATCTCGTAGCTGAGCTCGTGAAGGAGTGGGAGAAAGATAATGGAAGAAGAGAGATGTGAGAAGAGGAGGAAAGATATAAGGAAATGAGATGGGGAGGAGACGAAAAGAAGGGCCAAGTGATAGTTGCATGCTGTAAGGCTCCTACATAACTCTTGCATTGGGTCACATCAGAGTGGAATTCACTGCTGCTAGAGGTAGGCTTAAGTTGGAGGAGGATGTTGGTGTAGAACAGGGCTTAGAAGCTGCTATTTTTGTTCTGTGCAGCAGATAAGTAACGAACTTGGCTCGAGTGAGGTGAAGGCTAGAAGGGCTATAAGAAACCTCAATTCCCAAGAAGTAATGTAGGTCGCCCAAGTCTTTGAGAGCAACTTCAGAATGCAACTCCGAAACTTATAATATATTAAAGAAACAATTTCCATGCGATAATGAGATCATCCAAATAAACCAGCAAAAAAATCAGCTTGGAGGGTCTTTTGAGGATGTAGGAATGGTCAAACTGAGTAGATTGAAATCCTTTGTGAAGAATAATAATTTGAGTTTCTCAAACCAAGCTTAAGGGACTTGCTTAAGGCCATATATAGAGCTTTGTTTAGCTTGCACAGACGAGTAGGACAGCTAGAATCTATATACCAGTTGAATCAAAAACAGTTTCGGAGAGTGATCCATTAAGACACTGGGGACATCCAATTACCTAGCTGACCAGGAGAGCATGATAGCAATAATGGGAACTATACTATGTGGCATACTTAACCAACAGATTGAATGTTTCTGAGTAGTCCAGGCCATGAGTCTGATGGATCTTTTGGCAACTAGCCTTGCCTTGTACTTCTGCATAGATCCATCATGATTGCGTTTAAGCTTCAAGACTCATTGGTCACCTACAAAATTCATGTTGGGGTGAAAATGAACAAAGATCTCATGTATGATTATGAGAAGAGCTTGATAATCAGTTTTCATAGCTTTCTTCCAGTGAGGATTTGTCAAACAATAATGGGAACTATACTTCTGTCAAACAAAAGTAGGTTATGAGAAGTATAAGAGATGAGTATCAGCAACATAGAGCATAGGGTGAGTATTGGAAACAGGAGTAAGACAAGGAGGCTGAGCTGAATCATTTAGATTGTTAGGGGAAACTTGATGACAACATTTTTACTTCAAATAGCTTACACTTCAACATTTTTACTTCAAACAGGAGTAAGACTAAATCATTATGCTAAAGAAAATAGCTTGCACTTCGATAGTTCTATAATGATCAGGACTTAAAAGATAAAGTTTTAATTAACATAGATATTTGCAAGATTGTTGATCTTATCTATGATCGTGGAGAGGTCTCGCGAATCAGATCGTAGGATCGAATCGTGGATCGTAAGATCTTATTATAATATACCAGTAATATTATGAAAAAACACAATTTACCAAACTACATATTAAAATTCTTGAATAGTTAATTAATCAACGATAAATTTCACTATTTTACTAAATGCAGTTTAAATAAATAACTAACTTAAGTATTGAACTTAAATAACTAACTTAAAAATTTCAATGAATCAGATTGTGAGAGTTAGACATGAACGTAAAATCATAAAAACCTACAATCTAAAATCATAAAAATCTACAATCCGGATCAAGAGTTTAACAACCATGATCATAGGCCTTAATTCACGTCAATTAGTTTATAAATAACAAAGGATTTTAATGAATCATTAACACCTCACTTTATTAATTAAACTTGATGAGTCTAAAATCACTGTCTTTATTTTCCTCTTCAAATTTTGTAATTAAGCTCCATGATTAAGATGAATTCTCTCAATAATCTCAGCTACTAACCGATGACGTGTTAATCATGCAACGCCTTACGGTTAAGATGAATTCTCTCCATTAAGGTTCTTCCTCGGTACAGAGGTACAGCTTGACACAATGTAACGAAGCTAGGTCAGCCTATCATAGTAATCGGCGGAGGGCTCTATCGACTCTTATTGGACTGCGTGCATTTAATGCGCTCAATTCCACGCAGAATCAATTAGATTGGCTCCTCGACCACAGCATCCTAGCAGAGTCAACTTGATTGACACCTTGACCACGACAAGTTATACCTCTACAACCTTTCTTGTCTCCGATTGGGCAAGGGATGATTGATGACATACTGCTCAGAGCAATAAAAAGTAAAACTAAAACATTTGATTTCCAGTCATTTTGCTCATCAAATTTTCTTCTTGATTTCTATTAGAATCTTAAAAGAATGTTTTATTCGTTACATTTTCAGAAGTTTGAATGCTAATGAATCTAAAATCAATGAGCAATATCACAAAAAAAAAACCATTACATAAACAAAATAATTATAAATAGATGAAAGTCATAAAAGAAAACCTATAAAAGTTGAAATACAACAAAATTGTGATTAATGTTGTGTGCACCTCTTCCTGGGTCCTGCTGTTAAAACGAATTCAGCCGATGCGATTGAGCTGTGATCAGTGTCTGCTGTTTGGATGCTGCCATTTATGGACATCCAATCCGATCAATGGGTTCGGCTTCATAAAAGTAGTAAGCCTTTAGAGATTATTAGATCTACATCGCCTCAACAGCTTCTTCAACCTTAGGCTTGTTCTTGGGCCTGCCGCAGCGTCTGACATCTTTGCTTAACAGAAGCTCCAAAGCTTTCTCTAAGGTGATCTCATTAGGCTTCAGAGTCTGCCGATTTATCAAACAACAAAAACAGGAATGAGGAAATGAGGTGAGCAGAGAAAAAGCTGCAAAAATTGTTGGGGGGAGGGACAATAGTAGAACATAATAACAGGATGTTTAATATGTAGAACTACGGAAGTTAATCTATCTATATAGTATATGTAAACGAGGCTAATGGATGAGAACTATTTTTGAACAAAAATTGTTTCAACACTTCGTAAAATTCCTTATTTGTTCTTCATAAATTTTAAGATTAAATATTAGTAATTTTATAGTAAATTTTTAACTTCTTTAATCGATTGTATAACGCTTACATTAATTCTATATTTTCCTAAATTATTTCTATTTTTAATTCCTTCTTATTCTTATCATTGTTAGACTGTATTGGATTTTTTTCTTTATATAATTGATTGTATAAATTAAATTTCAATTAAGATAACCTAATTTAACATTCATGAAATGAAAATAAGACCCAAGAAAACATCTAAAATGAATCAAATCTAAATTTTAGTTAAAACATATAATTAAGAAAGAATAGAATTTAAAGAAAATCTAAAACGTTTTTATGAATTCTAAAAGACACAATGCTCTATATCATATATTTTTACACCTATCTTTAACCATTGTACGTTTGGTATCTTTTCATCATTTGGGATACTACATTAATTGCTTTTTTATTTGTTTAATTTACCGCGTAAAAGGAATGACTTTGGAGCTAATCAACTAAGTTAAACATTGGGATCGGGCTTCACTATGTTTATGAAGTCACGAAATAGGATAACATTTATCAAAAGAAAATGCAAAGAGCGAAAGAGATTGATAAAGACAAGATAGACCTTAGGAACAGGAGCTATTGTGCGTCGATGTCTAATGGAAAATCCAACCTTGGAAATCTTTAGTATAACTGGTTGTCCATCCTTCGGATGGTTCCCCTAAAAGAAGTTAACATTAATGAGGAGAAGATTATAAAAAATAACATTTAACACTGAACTTAGTACAAAAAAAGGAGAGAGATACCAGTGTCACAGGGTAACGCAACAACTCCAAGGCATCTTCAAGTGTAATAGAATCCACATCCTTTATCTATAATAAATATTTTTTATGTCAAGTAAAAGTATGAAAGAAACTGTAATAAAGTCAACTATACGACGGTTAAGGAAGCCGGGGCATGGCTACAAGTAGCTGGCTCATCATAAAAGAATTCATAAACAAAACCGTTAATAACAAAAACTCACTGAGGAAAGAAAATAATATAATTGATATTAGCAGGTACCCTCATCATTGATGAGTTCTACCAGAAAACTAGCTTTATATTTAAAAACAGCTAGTATGGTCAGCAATAAATGAACATTGAACAATAGTTAGCAAATTGAGGCTTCATTAACACAAGTTGTAGCCGAAAACAAGAAACTAGATTTCTAGAATGTGAAGGAAGAGGTGGTGAAACTTTACATACCTGGGAAACAGAGGCTCTTTTGGGTAGGTAACCTTTTCTGTCTTCACCGAGCTGTACGTAAAATCCATAAGGACCACTCTTCAAAAGAATCTGTAGGAGGAAAATTTAAAAAGAAGTCAGATTTAATATGCAAAAGATTCATCCAAGAAACATCAAGTCAATTGGAAGTGTGACGCAACAATACCAAGATCACAACAAAAAAATGCAACCTTTTCATTAGATCCAGGGTTAAGACCTAGCACTTTTGGCTCCTCAACGCTGTTGTTGTTTTGAGGAGTAACTTCGTCTTCATCATCACCATATAATGTCTTAGCAATATACCTGATTGCAGCAACCAAAACAAACTATGTATTAGTTCTCTTCATATGAGTTCCATTATTTTTTTTAAAAATAAAAATAAGAGTTCTCTCTTGGTGAACATTTTTGTGAAGCATAATGAATACCATAACAAAGTTGGATCTTTCATACTCACTTGCACCTAGGATGCTGATCACAACCTATGAAATAGCCAGCACCGAACCGACTGACTTTGAAAATCAAAGTTCCCTCCATACAACTGAAAGGCATTTAAGTGATGTAGGTGAGGATATTAGAAGTAAACATAAGATCTTAAGGCCCGTTTGGCACAAGTAATCTTAGGCCGCAGTCCCATTGTAATCCTCCCGATGATTGAATTGTCTTATTTGTTTGAAGTAATCCTTAAAATTAGCAACAATCCTAATTTGTTGGTAATCCTAACTTCCAGTGGAAGCAATCCAAATTTACCAAGGTAAATCAATGTTAAGAAGGCAATTGAATAACCTCGTTTTTACTGATTTACAGCAAAATTAAACATATAGCAATCCAAAATTTCCATCAATTACTCTATAAGTTGTCATGCACAACCAAACATATCAATCATATTCTGTCACCAATTTAATTCCCACCAATTCAATTGCTATGGTAATTCCTGATTTCACATACCAAACAGTCCTTAAGATGTTAATATACAAATTCACACAACTCAACGCATCAAGAAGCAATCATGAGCACATATAAGATCTTTTAATTTCATCAAGCAATCCTAATTAAGGAAAGTAGAAGTGAGAACATGGAAGTTAGGAATCCCAAGGCTTATTAAGGATCTGACAAGAACATAACTCAATGCATCAAGAACTTTTTTCATCTCTAGATCTACAAGGATCTGATGAACTTTTTTTATCAATGAAATGTGAAAGCAGAAAAGTCTAAGACTATTACTTTTTACTACAATTTCCTCCAAACTTGACGAAACAGAGGGATGCATGAAAATAGCTGAACCATACCTAGGACATGTCCTGCTTTTATCGGGGAGGAAAGAAAACAAGAAATCGCCAAATTTCTTCTCCAACATCTTTTCGACCTGAAATAACAATTGGGAACTCCTGAAAACTCAAAACAGAATTGCAACCTTATTAAGGGAAAGTATATTCACATAATTCCTTAAAAAAAAGCCCCTAACCTGGTGGATATGGACACTACTAGCTCGTTCACAATATGAGCTAAATCGGGTCCAATAATCTCGTAGGAGGCCTCTCCATTCAGTTAAACCAGCTGAAACATTATCCAGCTGAAGCAAGAGAAAGTGATATCAAATGTAATTAAACAATTGAAGAACCAAAAAAGGTGAATCATTTCTCTTAATAAATAACTATTTCCATCCTTAGAATAACTGCAGGAATACGAGTATACCATTTTTGACGATCAGCATGCAAATTATGGCAAAGAACGTATATAACTAACAAAGACACCACTTCTTTTTAGTGATATTATGACAACCACGTTATAATTTCCCAGAAGGTCCAGGCAAGGCAAACGTGAAACATGTGAACTGTGTGGCTGTGGCAGCAGCAGGCAGACATATTTCAAAGGACTGAAACACTAAATTCAAAAAGAGTGGGTAAATTTACCTCGGTTTCCATGTCGGCAGTAAAACTATAATCTGTGACCTCTGAAAAATGGTGACAGAGAAATGCTGACACCTAATATTACCAGAAAAATAGAAAGATGATGTCATAATAGCTAGATCAAGCTAATGTGATGAGATAATAGATAACAATTTTTCAGTTCTAAACTCAGCTTAAGAAAGGACATTAGAGATACTCTAAGAAGCACACACATGACAGGTAATGGACACCCCAACACGTTATCTATATATGTATCCATCGATATGATGTATGGGATTCATTAATATATTTATTTTATTTACGATGAAACCTGTATGCAAGCATCCGATGATTTTTCGTATAAATATTTCAATTGCATCTATTTTGAGTATAACATCACTAAATATTTACTTGATTTTTTCCATGAAGACTATAGGTAATCTTGTCGCGAGGAATAAGGCTCTTCTAGGAAAATGGCTGTGGATATTCCCCCTTGAAACTGAGTCGTCATGACATTCTATCATCAAGAGCAGATACGGTTTATGCCCAAATGGGTTGGACACTAACAAGGTGATTATGGGGTCTTTTAGAAGCCCTTGGAAATTCATATCACATGGTATTAGGGATGGGGGTTTGTTATTTTTGGAAAGACAAATGGTGTGAGGATGATTCGTTTCAAAATTGCTTCCCTTCATTATATCGCCTAGCTCGCAGCAAAGTCTCTAAAGTGAACTCAGTTGTTCGTCAACCTTTCTCCTTCCCCCTCTCCTGACATTTTGATTCTAGAAGAGACTTGAATCTAGATGAATTGAGAAAACTCCAAAACTTACTTGCTAGTCTTACTCAAGTCGTTCTCCATCCTTATAGACAGGATATTAGATCTTGGTCTGCCTTGGGGGATATGGAATTTTCTTGTACATCGTTCTTTAGGTATCTTTCCTCCTCTCCATCTAAGTCATTCTTCAGACACAAATATAATCTGGAAATCAGCTATCCCAACCAAAATCAAGTTTTTTTTTGGCTAATGGTTGTGAGGAAGGTAAATACTTGTGATACGCTACAGAATAGGAATCCCAAGGCTTGTCTTTCTCCTCAGCGATGTAATCTGTGCAAAAGGGATGCAAAATCATTGGATCACTTGTTTATTCAATGCGCTTTCTCTTCTGAATTGTGGCACAAACTCTATGAAGAATTTGGCTTTAGCTGGGTGATGCCGAGAGATGTGAACGATTTTCTTTTGATCAACCTCTTTAATAAGGGTGAGGATAAGAAGAAGATTTACTTATGGAGAGCATCAATATTCGCGGTATTTTGGTGCATTTGGATAGAGAGAAACTCTAGAATTTTTTAGGACAAGGCCAAAGACATCTATGCAGTGAGGGATAATGCAAAATTAATGGCGTCTAAATGGGTTCGACCTTCGAAGTTTTTAAGGATATTCCATTCTTTTTGGTCCTCTCAAACTGGAGAGGCATTGTAAATTGAGTACATTTTGAAAAGGGGGACCATTGGAGTACTGGGTAAGTTTTGTAGCCTTGCAGTACTGAGGATTTCTTGTCCTTTTTGTAAATCCTTTCTTATTAATGAAAATCTTTATTTCCTATAAAAAAAAGTTTGAATAAATTTTGAAATTATAGGAAGCCATGTTATAAAAGCTTTCAACATTGTTTTGTTTGGCATATGTTATACACTTTATAGCACGCCATAAGGAACCAGACACGTGTAAACATGTTAGACAACATGCTCCAATTATATGACATGCATTTTAGAGTGTTTGACACATGTCATAGAGTGTCAGGAGATTGCCAGTATCCGACATGTGTCTGGCATGGACATGTTAGCATAGGAGCCGTGTCCATACTTCATAAGAGATATTGTTATTTGTTCACATACAACATTCTTGAAAGACAGAGATACATAATCAAGAGTACTGGGTCATACCATGCGGCCACGAAACTCTGGATAGAGTACTCGGTTTTTCACTGTTACATAGTTTCTATCCTGATCAACACAAATAACAAAAATTAGAAGACATACAGACAAAACCATAATAAACGTTACATTCACTTCACTTCCATTACATCATACATAGCTAAAACAAAAAATACAAAACAAAACAATATTTTCTATCTGGAGCATCAAGAGTTGTCAAACGAACCCCCAATATCATGTCAAGTCATCAACCATGAGTAGCGTGTAATAAAAACATACAACGTTTCCTTGACATCAATTGGACATGAATTCCAGAAAGATTTCTCGCGGGCCTAGAGCCTAGAAGTGATACCAAGATGAGATCTAGTGTCTTGGGTTCAACTTCGTAAGGTAAGTAACCTCACTTGTAAGTCTCAACTAGGCCAATTTTCCTCAATTACTAGGTATTAACAAGTTTATTAGCCCATGTTTTAGACAAGCCAAGCTCTCTCAAAACAAAAATAGTACTACGGCTCAATGGCGTAAGAAGATGCAGACACTAGAACACATAAGAGATAGAAATTGTGGATTCAAAATCACAAAAACAGCCTAGAGAGCTTAAATTCAATCACTAAGCCTCAAAGACATTTTATAACCAGCCTACAATGCTTAACAGAGCTTCATGAATGAAATTAATAAAAAAACACATACCACTTTTGAATTTGACCGTTTGTCACATTAATTACCTGCAATACTTTTAATGTGCTTGCATAAGTTGAAGGTCTTCCAATCCCAAGCTCCTCCAGCTTCTTAACCTGTAATATGAAATATCACCATGATTAGGCAACCAGCTCAAAATTGTAAAAGAACAATAATTACGTATGCAATTAAAGGCATTCCTCTTCCTTGAGATTGCAGTTTCCCATTGAAAGTACCTAACTATCTGTTTGGAAACTCAACGTTTTTTTTTCAGTAAAAGTATTTTTGTATTAAAACTTAAAAGAAACCCAAAAGGGTGTACAAGAAAAAAATAACAGAACTAGCGAGCGAGAACTAATAGTATAGAGGGACTAAAAGAATTAGTGCCCTCTTTCAAGGATGAAACAAAAGCACTCCCAGAACTCACAAAATTCATTTCTAAATCATCAAAAATTCTACTATTTCTCTCTTGCCAAATATGCCAAACAAGCATAAGGGGATAATTTTCCACATTTTGGAATACAAATGCAATCATGCTGATTTCCCATTCAACATTACTTGAATTAAATAGATAATATATCAATTATCACAGATCAGATAATCTACAACCCGACAAATTTTTCACGTTTTTCTCCAATCAGAAATGCTCTGATGTTTATAATACTGATACATGTTAATGTAACAATGTATCGAAATGCCTTGGCATTTTCAAAACCTATGTAGTCCTTCAATTTTGGCAGACATTTAAAGCAACTATGTTGTTTTCTTTGGAGGTTTGATCGCCTTCTTTCTAAGTGTGATTGCTTACGTGTTGTTCATGAGTACTGTTCACAGCCCAAACCGTCCTCTTTCCTGATATGACTGGCTGTATTCCCAAACCTACATCTCTTACTTCTTTCCTAACCTCATAGACCCTAATTTTCCCAATCTATTTCCTTCAAAAGAATCAAAACCCTAACCCAAACATCCCTAACCATCCATCACAACTTTATCCCAAGTAAAGAACCACCAAAGTGCTGAAAATACAAAGAACCTGAATCAGAAATCCTTAGCAACATGGGTCATACACATAATCTCACAATATCAAAGCTACGCTCGTTAAATTGATTAGAAAGTTGCCAACTTATGTTTACCATAAATACTAATTTATCTATCATTATCATGATATTAAGGATCCTAATGAGATCTTTAATTTTACGAAGCACGTCATGCATAGAAGCATAAGATCACAGAAATTATTATAATTAAGAAAATTGATTTTTCTAATGTGATCGTTATGGCTTATGACACAATACCATTGTACCCTCAGAGTAGCGAGGTGGAGGCTGCGTAGAGTGCTGCTTGAGTTCTACTTGTCTAGGATACAATTGATCTCCTGTCTACAACAATATTGAGTCAGCAAAGGGCATGCCATGTTGCACTTCTGCAACTACCTTAAATCAGAAACAACTTGAAAAAAAATTAGAGGAGTTGGAAATGAAAACTTAAAGAAGGAATTACTCTCAAGAGACAAAACTCTATAACCAACCAATTAGTTGTCATAAACCATTCAGATTATATTATTTTATTTATTTTGTTTTCCTTTCTGTTTCAGGTAGAATGATAGCAGAATAGCCACATGTTAAAAAGGGGAAGTAAATCCAGAACAAACGAATGTCCAGCAAATGCCTGGATTCATCAACAGTTGACTTTTCATTCTTATGTAAAATGATCATTACGAATATCCAAATGTAATCAAACAGAAAAATTGAATAGTAAGTGACTACCTTCAATGCACTAAGAAGTCCATAAACTTTGTCACGTCCATCCACCTCATTTTCTTTGTTTTTGTTTAATACAGTTTCTGCATCCTGGGAATTTAAATAGTTAATTTATATATATATATACACATATATAAGAGAGTGCTGACTAAAAAGAAAGCGATAGAAGTGAAAAAAAAGGCGGAAAACTCAAAATCCGTCACAATAAATAAATTCAGCTGATTTTTCTTTTGTTTATAAAGTCAAAAGATACTGATAGATTAAATTTGATAGTTCAATTACACGAAGTGCCTACTAAAATTGTACAGTAGACAGAAAAAGATCCTTGATTGCCAACTTTTACATTTGCGGAAGTCCAAGCTTTTTTATATTCCACAAGAAAGTTAAGACTTAATCCCCAATGCTTGGAGAGAGAAATTCAACAGTCGCACTGATTGAAAATTGTTTTAGGAATGGACTACAGTTTTAAGCCCTCCATACAACTTATAAACTACACGTAAAAGAAATGAGGCAGAGGGGCCGGCCGTTCTTGCTCAAACAAGTGCAAAATAGATTAATGGATCGAACAACTACATAAATATTGGGCAGCATCAGCTAAGTTATAAATGAAGACAAGGTGCAACTCTGATGCAATTCCCAGTTATTTAGTATTCTTATACTTTAAAAACCACATGGCATGTTGATGCTATGAGAACATTAAAATGAACAATTTGTTGGATTATTTTTGTTGAACTCCTTTTTGGAGTATGAAAGTAATACCTCAAATACTGCCTGAAAACCAGCAAATTGAACTCTTGAGCATGCAGATCTGAATATGATAGACTCAGCAGCATTTCCAATATCGACTTGTATCTGGCAACATTGACAGAACATCAGGCTATAGGCTACTGGAATCACTTAAGAAACTACCGAAATAGGATATAACTAAACACTTTAACCAAAAAAAACGATAGTTCATTGGAAGTGCAAAAACATTTTTTTTATCGGTAAAAGGTATATAATAAAGCATAGCTATTTCAGGCTATTTCAAGTGTAAAAACATGAAACATGGCTATTTCAAGTGTCACTATCAGCTGTGCACCAAGAATTTTCTATTAATACCGTCTTGCTCTTAGATACCGATTCCCCAATATCAAATCAAACTTGTCCTAAAGTCATCCCATCAGTTTAATCAGTAAAAACAATCAACATGAGAAACTGTAAAATAAGAGGTCGCACTATCTTTCCTCATGTATCTCTAACTCCTTTCCTTCAAACGAAAGAAATAGACACTTCTTTTCGGAAAAATGAAAATATTTCAAAACCCATACCACCTGGGTAAGAAAATAGGAATGTCACCTTAAAAAGATATTTTGGAACTCCCACCAAGATAACAAATAGCTTCACACAAGGCTGACAATTCAAATGGGACTTCATCATAAATTTTACATAACAATGCCAAAGATTTCTATTCTCACCTGTTCAACTGTCGAGGGTTCCATTTGGCAAGCCATTGATCGAGACCAGATAAGACTGTATAATTTGTGTGAATCTTCATCAAGTACTCCAATGAGCATTGCTGGAAGTAAATGAGACAAACTATATGTTAATAGCTGTAAAGAGTTAACACCAAAAGGAAGTCGAATAGAAGTATAGGAGAAAAGGAGAACAAAAGAATTCATGCAGCTAAAAAATGGTTTATTTACATGGCAACCTCCAGATATCAGTAGGCCTAATTGCTTCATGGGCCTCTTGAGCATTCTTAACCTTCTTAAAGTACTTGCGTGGACTTTCTGCCACAAAATTCTGACCATACCTGCACATAACAATTTTCAGCTTGTGATGACAAGTAACTAGATGAAAGAAATTAGCAGCAAAAATGTCCATGAAGCGATAAAAGAGAGAAGGGATTTATAGTGATTGCTATATAATCAGTTATTCAAGATCCTTGAAAGTACTTCAAACATATAACAGTTTTACCCTACAAAAACAAGAATAGGAAATTCTCCTTGATAAGAACCAAACACAAACAGTACTTTCAGTGTTTCTGCCAAAACAAAATACAGAATAAAAGTTGAAAGTACCATGCAGAGAAATATCTCACCTTTGAATAACCAACGAGCGTATGTCCCGGACAGCTTCATCAGCAATCTGAAAGAAAAAATGATTGGTGTCATAAGTTTATAAAGAAATATTAATTCAAACAAATTCTTTGTTATCACCACCATAGATTAATACTACTAGATACTTAATCCTTAACATAATAAATTTAGCACATACCACACACGAAACACATGTGTATTCGATATTAGTGTTGTAAATCTGGTGATTATAGTCTCTACGAGCAGGATAAACGTTGAGAATTAGGAGAGAATTTTGTAACCATGGAAATATTTATTAACTAATTCTCAACGACTAACAACACAATCTTGCTATAACAAAGACTCTGCAAACACCACTTTGAAATGCACTTAATTATTCAACAAACATCTTGATACACATGACTCCACGACAAAAGACATCACAATAACCAGCCTTTGTGATAATTCAGACAACATTTTCTACTCAAGATACTACCTCTCCGGACTTCCTAATTCTATAAAAAGTATTTTATTTTTACAAACTCCTCGAAAAAAGAAGGTTAAATAGAGGGTATACAAGGTATCACTGCTGTCAATACGATACTTACATGTAATCCATCTGTTCTTGTATAAGTTATCAAACCTGCAGCATTACCATCAGATAATTGAACCCCCTCATATAGCTTTTGAGCAAGCTGCATTCAAGTTTGAGGAGTTTCAGGAACAAACAGAGATTATATAATATATAGTAACCTGAGAAGTCAAATCTGAAGAAAAATAAAAAGAGAAAGAGAAACAGACGGCAAGTAATTGCCCTATGATTGAACTCTAACGGGGAAGGGAAAATATAGCAGAACTTTTGGTATCAACTGTCAACCAACTTTCTGGCCCAGACACCCATGGTTACCAAAAAACCAGTTAACCAAAATAAAATTTTGAACACCAAATGCACCATTAAGGTTTATTTTCTTTTTTTATGGGGGATAAAAATGAACATCATTAAGACTTATTGGGTCCAGAAGCTTGAGATTTTCTAGGTAACCATGAGATTCAGGGGCATAACCAGCTACTAGAATACTTGAGATATTAGCAAAAGAGAGTGCATCACTAACTTCTAATGAGCCAGAAAAAATTATTCTTACAATGCAAACAAGAAATGCCATCTAAAATATTTCAAGCAATCAGTAAATGTGGTTGAAGAAATCTCACCAAAAATGCAATTTAGATATAGAAATCAAATACAGCTTATTGTAACTAGCCTTGCAATGTTTTAGCGTGATGAAAACAAAATGAGATGAGAACATAAATAAGAAACTTAATGAACCTTCATTGTATATGATGCAGAAAAATGCAACTTATTTGCTGCATCCTGCTGAAGTGTTGATGTTATGTATGGTGTGGGAGGGTTTTTCCGCATTTTGTTCTTTTTAGAACTGACCACTTTAAAGTTGTTCGAGTTAATTTCTTGCTCAATATTCTCTGCCTCTGCTTGAGAGCTGATTGAAAACTGACTTAACTTTACAGAATTAAAATGGGTCAAGTGTGCAGGAACAGAAAGTCTATTCACTGAAGAACCAGGGCCTTTCTCGTTCAACTCAACTTCGACAGTCCAATACACCTGTAGTTGAAATTCATCAATTTCCATTTCTCTGTCACATATAAGAGCTAGCGCAGCAGATTGGACACGACCCGCTGATTGGCAACCAGGAAGTTTCCTCCATAATAATGGAGAAACATTAAATCCAATCAAATAATCTAAAGCACGACGTGTGAGATAAGCATGAACCAAGTTTACATCAATTTCTCTTGGAGATTGCAGAGCACTCTTGATAGATGCCTCGGTTATTTCATGAAAAACAACTCTCGCCACAGTAATACCCTCATGTAAAGCATCTTGTTGCTGCAACATCTCAATGATATGCCAAGCAATAGCCTCGCCTTCACGATCAGGATCAGATGCAAGAATAAGATGCTCAGCTCTGAAGAAAATGAGTAGGATAAGAATAATAAAGAGTCAATAAACATAACAAAGGAGGTAAAAGAAAAACTAGAAAAGTTTAAAGAAAAATTAGCATGAGCTCCATAGAGAAATTTGACAGCTGAGAACACAATCTAGCGATAGCTAAATGTAAAATGTTCAGTAAACCCATATAGTCTAGTATATGCTATTGCTTAAATTCAGTCTAAAACCAAGAAGTTTTATACCCGCTCAGTGAGACTTTTATGCTCTTGAGATGAGTCCAAGCAGCAGAAGGAACCTCCCACACCATACTAAAGTCATCGTCGGGTCGTACAGATCCTGACCTTGCAGCCAAGTCCCTTACATGACCATGGCTAGGCAACACTTCATACATATTACCAAGATATCTTTGAATGACCTTTGCCTTCGTAACAGACTCCACCACCACAACAGATTTTCCAGTTGGGGGATATAGTTGCTTCTGTGTCTTTTGTCCCTCAGGTTTTACCTTCACAATCTCTCGTTCCTGTTTTTGTGGAAACTCATTAGCTGCTTTAACAGATTTCCCCTTTCTTCCGGAGTTCCCTCTTTTCTTATTTGATTGTTGTTTCGTTGAAGCGCAATCATTAAGCATCTCCACATATGCTTCCGTGTTTAAGTTCTTCTGAAAATCGCACTGTTAGTTATAAAGATGCAATGAGACTAAAAGACTCACTCTCTGATACTTCAAAAACTAATTAATACTAACCTCTGAAGTCTGTTTTGCATTCTGGCCATTTTTCCTCATAGTGGACCTCTTTGATCGTACATCCTTAAAATCTTTTACTACATCAACTTCTTCCGCAACATCTATAGAAGTTTTTTCTTCCTTATTTTTCTTGCTTCTCGGTTTCTTTTTTCTATCAACTTTAGAACTTTGATTACTGTTGCTAATAGTTGAAACAGAACTAGAGGACGAGAGCTCCTCTTCCACAGCGCCAGCTAGTAGTTCACTTGAAGTCATTGCTTCAACTTTTGTGGAAGCTGAGGTGCTACTAGCAGTCATTCTATTTTTCCTATGAGCAGTCGTTCCCTTCGCCTGCTTCCAGTATTTATTAAATCCCTTGGGAGGCAAGGTATCCTCTACACATCTAACTTCCTTAACATTAACAATATCATTTTTATTTGTTGCTCCTGAAACTTGAGAAAGAAATCTCCTTCCGAAAGCTCCATAATTAGCTAAATTCAATCTTATAGCACTGCCCAAAGACCCTTGATGGAAGGCATTCAATGCCATGGAATTTGAAAATCCCAACCTTAAGCAGGATTGAACACTGAAAGCACATTTACACCCATTGCCAGTATTCCTGAAAATATGTTCAACCCTTGAATGGTCGGTCTTGATCACTAAAGCACCTTTGCATTTTCTAAAACTAAGCTGAGAACATTTTGTGTATTTACCAGCAGTGTCAAAAGGTAAACCCGGTAAGCAATCACCTGGAAAATTCTTAAGGGGCGTGCAATGCAACTGAAAGATAACCACACAAAAGAACAACTTTACTATTGCAAGTAAAAATATTTCACTTCATGCACCTACCAAGATATACATGTAAAGACCATATTATTTTTATAAGAAAAGTATTGTATTAAGAAAACAAAGGCGAAAAGACTGTACAAGAAGCTTTACAGCAAATCAATGGGAAAGAGACCAAGAAAAAGAAATTTGGTATCAACCATGTAAAGAGCATATCGAACAGTAATAGAAGCGCTCTCACATATCGTACATATATGAACGCAAATATTAGATGCCCATATTAGCCTCATGTATGTGCACCATTACTTCTTTTCACTCAAAACCTCTCAGTGGCAATGAATCGATGATAAATATCATGTACCCAAACATCCTTTTTGAAGACCCATTTCAGAGGATTTTAGTACTTCTAGTTCTCCATAGAAATTGAAACGTATATAATTGGTTTTATTATGTGTAGAAAATCAAGTCTCATTTTAAGGGTTCAGACGAAAAAGAAGGAAAATAAAGAATGCAACTTGGGAACCTTAGCCATGAAAGGACTGAGTCGCAGGATTGAACTAGCTGAAGAGGTTGAGAATACAATAGAAGATGACGCGGTAGTGGGAGAAGCTGCAAATAACAGGCCCCTCTGAAGCTGAATCATTGCCATAAGAATTTCATTATCCCAACATGTTTGCTTCCATTATCTTGCTTCGCCTTTGCTTCAAGAGGAAATTGACCAATAGCATATAAACAGTTAAACGACGCTAATAAATTAACTCAATAACGAGAGAACTTCAAGCAGAGAAAAGACGAATTGGAACTTGTGAGAGAGTTAGAGTGGGATTACCAGAGAGAGAAAGAGAGAGAAGATAAGCGCACTGGGGTTTGCGGTGGCTTAAGCCAGCAGAAGGAGCTGCTGCTGTGTTTCGGTGCTGAGGTGGTGCGGCTATGGCTTGGTGGCTGCTCGTTGGGAGAAGAGTGCTCGTCAGAGAGAGACAGAAAGGAAGCGTCGTGAGTGAGGTGAGAGATGACTGATGAGTGAGGCGTGATATCGGGGTGTCAACATTACTAACGGGGTGCCGTTAGTAATGTTTAAAATTAATAGGTCACTGTCTAAGAACTTTAATCCACCCAAAATTATTTTATTCTCTTAAATTTTTCTAGCGGTGTTTATAGTTTCTCCATTTATTACAAAATTCTCTCAACCGTTAAATACATGTTCAGGTCTATTTTTTTCTAATTTTACTCTTATTTTGAACATTATATGCTACTCAAACCCACGACTTTTTCCATCCAAATTCAGCCACAATCACTTCTCCATCTTCCTTGATTTGTCAAAATTTGACAAATTTTGCTCTAGGCTTAGTAGCAGGTTTGAATTTCATCTCCTCAAGGTTCAGTTTTATTTTTCATGAATCATCTTTATTTTTCTCTTTCATGATTAAATTGAGTTATTCTTTCTATAATAGTCAAATCCTTTTTAGTGACCATTTCGATTTTAAAAAAAAATCATGCCGGATATTTCAGTGTTCCAGTATTCTGTTTCGATAAAACCTCAAAAATAATAAATAATCTTATATCTTACATCTTATATATATTAAAATGAGCTTAAATGAGAGAAACTTTTGATTTCTCTTTTTACCCTTTAAGCCCCACCACTTAATATAGTAAGATTAGGTTCTTTTATTTATTTTTTTCATTTATACTTTTATTCACTAATAATTTATATTTTATTTTATGAAACTCAATAGTTTATATTATTACTTATTAGGAGTTTGAAGATCCGTATAGATAAACTTAAAAATCAATGTAAAATATTAATCAATATTTTACGAGTTATATTGTCTATCTGTACGAACTTTTTAAGCTGTTACATGATTAATTCACTTTAATATTTGTTACATTTTTCAATTTTAGTTCTATACTTTAAAAGCTTGCCCAACATCCGTTATTTGTCATAAAATATGGTTTGTAAGATCATATTTTTTTCTTTTTTTAAAAAATTTGATATTTTTTATCTCATCCTACTATATACATTTGCAAGGATTATGCGTTACTTACTTTCAAAAAAACTTAGTGGATAATTTATCATCTCTAAGTGATGGGTGACATCTGTTTTATCTAAAATAGTTTAATTTATACATAAGAAAATAACATTTTTACCATGACTTACTATACCTTACTTTAGATTTAAAAATAATTTAAATTAACCAACATATTTATTTAAATATTAATATTAATTTTAAATCTTATGATATATCTTAAATTACTTTAACATGTGCAAAGCACGTATTTTTTACTTATATTATAAAAAAAATATGTGATAAAAATTGAATCATGATTTATTTTCATACAACAAAAATATTTGTTATTTAACACTTATACATAACTCGCATTAAAAATCATTAATTTTCCCTTAGGCACTAGATTTTTATTTATCAAATTTTTGTTTTGTATAATAAACATTGTAAACAAAAATGTCCTCTTAGTTGTTCACGACATGTGATATATTAAACGATGTTTGATCTGATATTTCGGGTCACAGAGGTCTTGTGATAGATGGAAAAATTTTAGGGACCAGTAGGAAGAGATTAAAATTTAGAAGGGTAAAGTGATTTTCGATTAAAGTGTAGAGGGTTCTTTCATTGATGAAGTGAGAAGTATAATGGAGATTGTTTTATCATGTGCTCGGCACACGGCATATTAAACTATGTTTGGTCTAATATTTCACGTTAGGAGAGTTTTGTGATGGATTGAGAAACTTCATGAGCTAATAGGGAAGAGGTTAAAATTTAGGGAGTTAAATGATTTTGGGTCAAAGTACAAGGGGTTTTAGAATATTAACCCAGATTAATATGTAGGGGGATTTTTGAGTATTTTAATGTTTCTTTTAAAAAATGTTTAAAATATTGAACTTCCTAAATTAATTTCAAGACTAAAGCGATTTTGGACACATTAGATAAATTGCAAAAATAAGATTTATGGAGGACATGGCTCCAGATAGTTCTCGTCTTTTACAAAAGATGAAAATGAGTTTAATTTAAATTAGAAATCATATTTTGCAACCATCTTTTGAAAAGATGATTCCACTTAAGCGCATATAAACCCTTTTCCCGTGTGATCTAGACAATACCTTTTCTTTCTTTTTTCTTCTTCTTTCTTCTCTCTTTCTTCTCCTCAATCGAAACCATTTCACCCATAATCTCACCGGCATTTTCTTTCTGATAACATCGACAATCAAGATCTCTCTCTCTCTCACTATTCTCTCACTCTCACCCACAAGCATGTTCTCTCTCTCTCTCTCACTATTACACCTCACCCACAAAGCAAGCAAGCTCTATCTCTCAAACCCTAGGTATATTTTCTAACTCATTCGAACTCTTAAAAATTTTCGTTCAACTTTTGAAATTTTTAATTTTATGAATTTTGTGTTCCACCAAATTTAAAAGCTTTGTTATCAGTTAATTGATATTGAAGTTTTTTACTTGTTGTGTGTTTTTTCCAATTTATGTGTTGATTGAAATTCTCAATTTTTGAAATTTGATTTATGAATGTGTTGTGAGTTCTAAAATTTTAGTTTAAAGTATGAATTTGTAGATTTATTATTGAATTCTAAATTTAGTTCAGAACTTTTTTTGTATTGGTTAGTAGATTGACAAATGGGGAAAAGACATGTGCTAGTTTTTTGTTACATTAATGGTAATGTCGTAAACGATTCAAATGGAGTTTTTATTATCGTTCTTCAATTAAGAGAATTGTAATTCATAAGCAAATTATATATGACAAGCTTTATCACACCGTATATGAAGCATGCCAATTGACCGCCTCAATTAGAAGTTTTAGATCATTTATTTATTTTCCATTACCTTTGGTGTTGGGTCATTCAACTATGTGACATTTCCGATATGCAATAATGATGATGCAGTTATGATGTTTACTATTGTGCTGCAATTTCCTCCCCCAAACATAAATGGATTATTTATTTAAAAAAAATTCTAGAGATGTAGGAGGTCCTAACACAAACTTGTATAATAACAATATGTGTGGACTTAAGATACATAATAATACACTAAGTTCTCTAATCCATGACAATAAAACATTTCCTATAGTCCAAGAAAATGCACATAATACTCCGCCACATGAAAATGCATATAGTTCTTTGCCACGTGAAGATGCACATACTCATATCGCCCATGTGAATCCATTTAGCCATCCACGTAACTTCTTCTTAGGAGAATATGAAGAGATAGATGCGTGTAATAATAACATTGACGAAGATGATCAGGCTCAAGTGGATGACGACGTTGTGGACCCTTCACTCGAAATACTCGAGCATGAACCCTCATCGCCTTTCCTTACTCATTTGGGCTGGAATGTCATGAATGCAAAGTTAGATCAAATACTCATTCAACATACCAAGATATGGAATGAAACAGATGAATTACGTAAATGTTTACATTTTTAGAGTAAGGCGAAACTTAAGTATGCTTTGAAATGATACTCAATAGTCAGACATTAACATTTTGGTATGATAGAGTCACTGCCAAATCTTCGGGTTATAAAATGCAAGAAATATGACGAAGGTTGCTAATAGATAGTCTGTGCTTGTCTTCGTAAAATGCACAATACGTTTGAGATAACCCAACACATCAGACCTCACACATGTGTGTGTGCAATACTATCACAAGATCATTCACAGTTGGACTCAACGTTGATCGCACGAGAGTTACAGAGTGTCATGAGATGAGATACAACTACATATATTATAGCACTTCATCAGATGGTGAAAGATAAATTACATATAAAATGCACTATACGAAGGTCTGGGAAGCAAAACAAAAAGCGATTGCTAAAGTTTTTTTATGATTGGGATAAATCATACAAGCAACTACCAACATGGTTGAATATGCTTGTTAAAAAACCCTACGACTGTAGTTCGATGGAAATCGCATGACATCAGTCTACCAGGTGATGTTCGGATATGTGTTATGTTCCTTTGGTGTTGCTATAGAGGGTTTTAAATGTAGACCCATCATTCAAATTGATGGAACATTTTTATATGACAAGCATAAGCATAAGTTGTTAATTGTCATGTCAATTTATTCAAATGGACGTATTTTTTCAATTACATATGCTATAGTTGATGAGAAAATCATAGATAGCGGGTCATGGTTTATGTAATGCTTGAGACGTTACGTTATGCAAAAGGAGGACTAATGCTAATTTCTTACTGACATGCTAGAATAAAAGTTACAGTACATAACCAACAAGTTGGGTGGTCATAACCATTAGCTCATCATCGATATTATTTTAAGCATGTTGCTAGTAACTCCAATGACAAATACAAGAATAGGACTCTGAAAAATTTAGTCTTTAGAGTGGGAACGCAACATCAGTAATCAAAATCTGAACTCTGCATGAATGAACTAAAGAAAATAAGCAACTGGTATGTGCAGTTCTTTGATAAGAAAAGAAAAATAGACACGAGTATCCGATGATGGATACTGATATGGTCGATAATGAAAACGTTGTAGACTGCATTGAATGTATACTTAAGAAAGCTCGCATGTTACCTATTATGGCTTTGGTTGGGCTTGCCTTTTATCCTAATATGAATTGTTTGAAAAACAGAGAAGTTAACCAGTTGGGAACTAGGTCTAGTTCACATTTTGTCGTATTTTCTTACTGTGCTAATGAATTGTTCGAGGTCAAAATTGGAACGCACGACCTTCACATGTACAAAGACCAAAAGAGACATTTTATGAATTTAAAGGCATGATCATGTACTTGCAACAACAATCATTTAGCCTCTCATGTTCTCATCTATTAGCAGTTTGCAGACATGCTCATATCGATAGTTCATAATTCATTGAACATTATTACTACATATTAATGATTGTCGAGTGTTATAAGCCACTATTCAAGCCCCTTCCACATGAACATTATTGGGAAGTACCAAACTCTCCAATAGTACACCATGACCAAACTAGGATTTGAGAGAAAGGTAGACCCATGTCATAATGTAAACGAAATGAGATGGATTGGCGAGAATGAAGTACTCAAAGTAAATGTGGAATTTGTAGACAATAAGAACATAACCACTGAAATTTTCCTTCTCATAGTGGAGGACAATATTCTAATGCCTCATAGCTTTCGATACATTTAATTTACTTGATATATTTCATTAATATTTTCTACTTGATGTATTTCATTATTACGATCGTGTATTTCATTCAAGATTTTATATTTCATCTTAATGTACTATCTTAGGGGTAGTAAGATGTAATATTTGAATTATGTTAACTCTTTGAATTGAATGTCTAGATTTAGTTTTGATGTAATATTTGAATATTTTAATTATATGCACTTGACCCCGACTTTAATTTTCAGGATATTGAGGTAATATCAAGGAGTCTGGGCCACGAGATAACTCAATATTGTATTTACAGGATCAACATCCCAACATGTATGGAACCATGAGGATTCTTTTGCTTTACAATGTCGACATCATACTGTAGCTGTAAGGTTTATCGTCCTCGATTGGCAATTAATCACATCTTTTGTGGAAAGATTGCATCCTGAAACACAAACATTCATATGACACATGGTGAGTCTACAATTACTCTATAGGATGTGTAAATACAATCAGGACTCCTAGTTAATGGGATGGGAGTCACGAGTACTACCATCTAGTTGACCATGTGAAGATTTGTTTAGTTTTTGAAAAAGTCAATGCGATTTATAAGGATCACGTTTAAATATGTCATGTTCGACTGCACATTTTCCCCAATTAGGTGATTATGACGACGAGCTTTTGTGTAGTGTTATGTGAATCATACATGTCTCAACAAGAGAGTCATGCACGTCGTTAGTATTTTATACATTCGGAGATGAGTCATTGAATCAACTTGGTTCCATTTCTGAACCGTGTCATCAACATTAATGATGTAAAGGATGAGGTGTAGCTCTCGTAGGATGAGGTAGAAGGCATGCCCGAAACTTGGAAGACACACCTATTGTCGAGGATGCTCATATTGTGGAGGAAGACACACTTTTTGCGGCTACTGAATGTGCTAACGAAGAACATGCTAATGAAGTAACACAATTACAAACATATGTAAGACATCCTAGAAAAAATTGAAGACGACCAACGAGTGGAACATGATTGGCTTCTTTGATATTTCTTAGTCTTAGCATTCAGTGACAAACATTTTTAGAATAGTGTTTAGTATATTTGTAATGATTTTTTTAATTCTTTTGGATTTATAATGATACTTGTAATCCTATTGGGTTTGTAGTTAATGTTTTAACCATATTTTCCTCTTTATGTTTTAATAGTTGTTTAAAAAGAAAGTTGCTCATTATTTATGTTTTTGGGATATAAGACTATAAAATGTTCTGCATTCTGATTTTAAGGTTATGCAGGTTCGATTTTATGGTTATGTAGGTTTGAATTGGGTGAAGTGTGAAAAGTATGGGTGTGCAAGAATTTGTTGAAGCCGAACCACTCAAACTAAACCAAACCGAACCAATTTGGTATGTACTTTTTTCTTAGTGGTTTGGTTCGGTTCGGTTCGTTAATATTAGAGAACTAAATTTTCGGTTCAGTTCGTATGTCATTTAAAAATAATCGGGTTCAAACCGATTGGTATATATACAAATATAACAATTTTTAACCACAGATATAACCTTTCTAAAATCCTAGCCGCGCAACCCCTCAACCCAAATGCCTATCATTTCTTTCCTCATTTGCCTCCTTCTATCTCTACTCTCTCATTGTTAAAAATTCTCTTCTCAATCTCCCATGGCAGTTACCTCTTCATCTCATCGTTCTCTCTCCTCTCTCCTCTATCCTCAAGCACTCTTCTTTGTCTCATGTCAAGGCAACCACCGCTCCATTTCTCCCTTGCAGGTCGTCACAACAACCACAGTCGACAGCCCCTCCAAAGCTGAAGACGTCCCTATATGGCTCTCTCATCTATCTCAAACTCAGATCTTGCCATCTTTGTATCTCTCTCTCTCTCTGTCTTACAAGCTTCCATCGATGATAATCTTAAATTTTTAGGTTTTTCTTGAATGATTTATTGAGTTAGGTTTTGTGATATGGGGTATGGAGCATTTTTTTAATATTTTGTTCTTATTTGGAGATTTTATTTTTCTTAAAAGATTTGATGATTGTAATTATTTAAGTGTTCAAATTTTTAGCGCACGACTATGAGATTCTGTAATGTATGCTTGAAGTATGTGCAAGTACTACTCAACTGATTAAAACCGATGAAACCGAACTAAATACTATAATTTGGTTCGGTTTAATTCTCTTATTGTAATCGATTTGGTTCGGTTTGTGGTGATGAAGAACCGATTAATTCGATTCGATTACAAATTATATGAAGTGACTGACTGAATCGAACCGTGCACACTCCTAATGAAAAGTGAGAAATGGGGAGGAATTAACACCGAACATGAAATCGTCTTTTGCAAATATAATTTTCAAAGTAAAGGAAATCATCTTTCCAAAAGACGATTTTCAGGAACTGGGGAAAATCATCTTTTACAAAGACGATTTCCTCCAACTCTTATGCTTCGTGGGATAAGCTTCGATGAGATCATCGTTTGTAAAGATGATTTTTTCCATGTAAAAATCGTCTTTGCAAAAGATAAAATTCTACATGACAAAATCCACCTTATTTTTTTGAATGCATTCAAAACTTCTTTATTTTTAGAATATTTTTTTTTAAAACCACCTCATTAGTGTCAAAACCCCATACGTAGGGTGGCTGTATCTGTATGGGTTTAAGGAGGGAGGGTATATAAATAAAAAGAATATGCACGCTATAGTTTGGGGGTTTTTTCCATTTCCATGCACATTTAAATAGCAGCTCAAAAGAGTTTTGAATTAAGAGATGCTAGTTTTTTTTAACTAAGAGATGCTAGATTTAAAAAAACATATATAAGAAAAAAGACAGAAGTAAACGTGAAAAGGTATATTAAGAAAACAAAACGTTTATGTTAATTTTCATAAAGATATTATATTAGATATAAGATATCTAATATTTGAAGTTAAAGGTTGTTATTATTGCTTTGTATTATTTTCTATGCATATTGTAGAAGGAAATTGCAAAAGCCGGTAAGTTAAAGTTTTATTTTTCTACATGAGATCGTTCTTATTTGAACTAATTATACATTAGTAATTTAATTATTTGTTTACGGGATATTATATTATTAATGCTTCAAGTCTATAACAATTACTTTAATTATTTTGACAACTTTGTAACAAAAGAAATACTGTTAATTTTAATAATATCCGATTCTTTACAGAATTAAAAAAAGGAATAAAATTATCACCAATAAAAATGATACTATTCAGAAAAATGCTTGTTCAATGTACGAATTAAAGAAAAATATGATACATACATATGTAAGTATATAAATAGAAAAACTAAATTTAAACTTTTAATGTAAACTCACTTAGGAAAGCAAAAATCGTAAAAGAAATCAAGATTTGAGTTGAAAGAAAAATATATAAAACTGTTGACCAAATAAAACAAAGAAAAAGACGATTAAAGTGAATTGAAATATCAAAAAGTTGTCAAACATTTACAAAAAAATATAAACACACATATCAGCATATATATTCTCATGTATATTTGTGAAACTTTTTTAAAGAACAACTAAAAGCAACAAAGAAAAATAGGAAACTTATCTATAATGATCAAAATTGTAAACAAAGCTCATCAGTGCAAATGCGAAATGCGCCAATAGTCGGCTAAAATTGATGAAAAAAGAAGAAGAAATCAAATGCAAACGCAAGCCAATAGTCGGCTAAAATCAATGCAAATGCGATACTGATTGAGGACATTAGAGAGAAAAGTTAATTAGTGTGCATCCAATGAAGAATAAAGAGTTTCATACAAAAATTGATATAAAAAGATAACAATGTTTTTCATTTGTAAGTGTTATGTTTATAGTTACAATATTTATAAAAGAAAAATGATATCATTTAATTTAATTATTAATTTATCAATTAGCTTAAATGTAAAAAGTTCATGTAATATAAATTTTTACATACACCTTATTTTGGTATTGAGTATATAAATGAATTTGAATAGTTACACATATTGTTAAAAAATTAGATACTTGGAGCCATTGCTATGGATTTGATTTTCCTTGATATATAAAATGTTAAGACAAATGACACACACCAAGGGAGAGACAAATATAAAGAAAGAGAAAACACACACAGAAAGGAGAGAGAGATAGAGAGAATTAGAGGGTGAGGGGAGGGAGACAAACAAATACACACACCGAGGAAGGGAGAGATATAAAAATAAAAACTAAACACACTCACACACCCCGAGAGGGAGAAAGAGTCTGTGTGAGAGAGAATGAGTGGGAGAGTGAGCGAGAAAAAGAAAGATAAGAGAGAGAAAGAAAGATAGAGAGAGGCAGAAAGGGAGAGTGAGAGAGATTTAGAGAGAGAGAGAGTGTGTGTGTGTGTGTGAGAGAGAGAGAGAGAGTGAGTGAGAGAGTGAATGAGTGAGTGAGTTAGAGAGAGGGAGATGGAGAGTGAGACACCGAAAGAGATAGAGAAAGACACACAAACAAAATGATAGAATGGGAGAGCATGGAAGAAAAGGAGAGAGAGGGAGAGAGAGTGAGATGGAGAGAAAGAGTGAGAGGGAGAGTGAAAGAGAGAGAGAGGGGGTTAGAGAGAGAATGGTGAGATAAAGAGAGATAGTGTGTTTGAAAGAGATATAGATAGATAGAAAGAGAGAGAAATAGAGAAACGAGTGAGAGATCAAGGGTAGAGAGAGGGAGAGAATGGGATGGGGAAGGAGGGTGTGGGTAATTGAGAGAGGTACATAGAGAGAGTGAGATAGAGAAAGAGAGAGTGAGATAGAGATAGAGACAGAAATATAGAGGGGGAGAGATATGCCGACGTGTGAGAGATAAAGTGGGAGAGAGTGACATATTAAGAGAGAGCGAAAGTGGGAGTGAGTGAATGAGAGATAAAGCAGGGGAGAGTGACATAGTAAGAGAGAGTGGGAGTCAAAGTGTGAGTGAGAGAGGGGGGAGACAGAGAGAGAGGCTAGGAGGAAGGGATGGCGGGAGAAAGATCTAGAGAGAGATTAGTGAAAGAAGAGAGAGGGAGAGAGATTTGAAGAGAGAGAGATTGGTAAAGGAAGAGAGAAGGAAGGAGTGGGAGAGAGAGAGCGGAGGGAATGGAGGATAAAGAAAGAGAGAGAGGGAAAGGGTGAGTGGGAGGGATATTTGGAGAGAGAAAGATGGGGGAGAGAGAAGGAGATATAGAGATGGAGGGAGGGAGAGAGGGGGATGGAGGGGGAGAGAAATAGAAATAGAGAGATAAGGACAAAGAAAGAAAGAGTGAATGAGACACACATAGAGAGGGGGGAGAGGGGGACAGAGAGAGACCGAGTGAGAGAGGGGGAGAGAGATGAGAGAGAGCGAGAGTGAAAGAGGGAGAGATAAGGGAGAAGGGGGAGAGAGGGAACACAAACATCGAGGGAAAGAAAGAGATGGACAAATAAAAAGATAAACACACACAGACCAAGGGAGATAGAGGTGGGAAAGAGAGAGATTGGGAGCTTAGGAGAGAGGGAGAAAAAGGAAGGGAAAGGGAGGAAGTGAAAGATGGCTAGAGAAATGAGATATGGAGACACAGAGAGAGGGGGAGAATAGGAGAGAGATAGAGAAAATGGAAGAGATATTAGGATTAGAAGAGTGAGAGTGAGAGAGAGATGAGGGAGAGAGAGGGGGATGGAGGGAGATAATGAGTGAGTGAGAGAGAAAGAGTGAGAGATAAAGTGGGAAAGAGAGACATAGTAAGAGGAGAGTATGAGATAAGTGAGTGAGTGTATGTGTGAGAGAGAGAGAGACAGAGAGAGTGTGTGTGAGTGAAACAGGTATCGATAGAAGGGTAGAGAGAGAGAAAGAGAAAAGAGAGAGTGAGGAGAGAGAGTTTGAAAAAGATATAGATCAAGAAATCAATAGATAGAAAGAGAGAGAGTTTGAAAAGATATAGATCAAGAAATCAATAGATAGAAAGAGAGAGAAAGTTTGAAAAAGATATAGATCAAGAAATCAATAGATAGAAAGATATAGAGAGTGTGGGGAGTGAGAGAACAGGGGTAGAGAGAGGGGGAGAACGAGAGGGCGAGAGAGAGGGACTGGGTGAGAAAGAGAGAGACAAAGAATGGGAGTTAGAGAGAGATAGAGTGAGTGAGAGATAAAGTGGGAGAATGTGACATATTAAGAGAGAGTGAGAGTGGGAGAGAATGAGTGAGTGTGTGAGAGATAAATTGGGAGAGATCGATATAGTAACATGGAGTGTTAGTGAGCGAGAAAGAGCGAGAAACTGGTAAAGGAAGAGAGGGGGAGAGAGATATGGAGAGAGTGAAAGAGAACGAGATTGGTAAAGGAAAGATGGGGTGAAAGAGAGAAACATGGACATGGGAGAGAGATAGAAGGGGGTAGAGATAGAGATATGCGTGTAGGGTGATTGAGAGAGATATTTGGAGAAAGAGAGGGAAGATAGAAGAAGATAGATGGGGGTAGAGATAGAGAGAGGCAAGTAGGGTGATTGAAAGAGATATTTGGAGAAAGAGAGAGGGATGGAGGGAGAGAGAGAAGGGTGAGAAGAGAAAGAGAGTTCAAAAGATATATATATATATATAGAGAGAGAGAGAGAAATAGATAAATAGAAAGAGATAGAGAGAGAAAGTGTGAGGAGTGAGAAAATATGGGTAGAGAGACTGAGAGTACAGGAGGGCGAGAAAAAGGGACTGGTGAGTGAGAGAGAGATAAGAATGGAAGTTAGAGAGAGAGAGAGAATGAGTGAGAGATAAAGTGGGAGAGAGTGACATATTAAGAAATAGTGAGAGTGTGAGTGAGTGAATGGGTGTGAGATAAAATGGGAAAGAGTGACATAGTAAGAGGGAGTGAGAGAGGCAGTGATTTAGAGAGTGAGAGAGAAAGAGAGAGAGACTAGTCAAGGAAGAGAGAAGGAGAGAGAGAGTGAGAGGGAAAGAGAGATTTGTAAAGGAAGAGAGAGGTAGAAAGAGATAGATAAAGGGTGAAAGAGAGAGGGGGTGAGAGAGAAGCATAGTGGGTGATTGGGAGATATATTTGGAGAAAGAGAGAGAAGGGGAGGGAAAGAGAATGAGATAAAGAGAGATATAAAGAACGATTGAGCGAGGTAGAGAGAGATAAGGATAAATAGAGATAGAGAGAGGGATGAAGAAAGAGAGTGTGGGAGAGAGAGAGAGAGGCGGAGGAGGGAAAGAGGGGAGACAGAGCAAGTGAGAGGGAGAGATGGAACACAAACCCCGAGGGAAAGAAAAAGATAGACAAAGAAAAAACAAATGCACACAAATCGAGGGGGATGGGGGAAGGTAGAGATTGGGAATTTAGGAGAGAGACGGAGAAAATGGAGACGAAGGAAGTTTAGAGGGATGGACAAAAGGAGAGAATGGAGAAAGGGAGAGAGAGGGAAAACAGAAAAGAGATTGGGATCGAGAGAGAGGGGAGAGGGAGGGGGATGCTGATAGTGAGTGAAAGAGCGAGATTGAGAGTATGGGAGAGAGAGGCAGAGTGGGAGGGCGAAGGGAAAGTGGCAGGGGGTAGAGAGGGGGAGAAAGTGAGAGAAAGGGAGAGGGAGAAAGAGGAAGTGAGAGTGAGAAATTGAGATAGAGAAAGTGTGTGAGTGAGAGATAAAGCGGGAAATAGAGACATAGTAAGTAAGAGAGATAATGGGAGTGAGTGAGTGTGGGTGTGTGTATGAGAGAGAGTGTGGGTGTGTGTATGAGAGAGAGTGTGTGTGAAAGAGGTATATATCAAAGGATATATAGAGAGAAATAAAGAGAAAATAGAGTGAGAAGAGAGAAGAGAGAGTGTGCGGGGATAGAGAGATAGAAATGGAGGGAGACAGAGAGTGGGAGAGATCGATAGAGATAAAGAGGGGGCGAGAGAAAGGGAGAGAGAGAGAGAAATAAGGGAGCATAAAATAAGGGGATAGAGAGATGGAAATGGATGTATATATATAAAAGGGGAGAGAGAGGGAAATTGTGGGACCAAGAAAAACACACACACACCAAGTAATAGAGAGATGATTATAAATTAGTCATTCACTAGTAAATTAATGGTACTTAAGGATCAATGAGTAATTAGAAGGGCAAAATGGTAATTTTGATTAGTTCTGATTTACGAACCAATAATTGGAGGACAGAATTATCTGAAATGATTATATCAGTGGACTGCATGAGAATACTCTATAAACATTATATAATCACTAAGAGTTGAATTCCATATTTATAGTGGAGTAATAATGAAATTAATAAATACGATTATTTAATTAATAATATGGTTTATTGAATCTTAGGATTATAGGTCAATGGTCCCCAAGTCACATCTATACTATGCAATCTAGGGTGTGAATATTTTAGGACATGAGAAAATGACTGATTTGTAAAAAAAATTTAATTATAGGGCAATTACATAATTACGAGATAATTATGTGTGATTAATTAATTAAAATTAATTAACCTAATTTTTGAAAATTATATGTAAAAATAATTATCGATTATTTTTTCAATTAACGATAAGTGAGACAGAATATATAATTTATGAAATTAGATAATTAAATTATTATTAGATAATAATTTAAATGAACTAAATCTGTTATTTGTGAAATAACAGACAATTTAGTTGATATGGATAATCAGATATATTAATTTTGAATTAACTGATATCTAGATATTTATCTGATTAAAATAAATATTTAATTTGTAGTAATTGTCACATGTCGATAATTGATTGGGAATCATAGATCACCATGGACTGCTGTAGTGCCATGTGGCACTACAGTAATAGGCGTGTAACACTTAGTGCCCACGACACCGCAGTTGTACACCGTTATAGAATGAGTCACACTGTATTAGGCATTTTGAAATTAAATATTATTTTTTATTTTTTAATTATTCATAAATGTCTGATACGTCATTATCTAGAATATATACAGATATTATTCTAATGGCATATAGAGAGATAGCTCAATTGATCAGTTCATCAATCAAGAATTGAATTGAGAACACAGTTAGAGTTAGAGAATTGTTTCACTACGATAAAAAGATAATCAAATCTCTAAAGAAAGAATCATCATGTTCTTTTAGAGAATTGTTGCAACTCAGTAAATCTCTAGTTCTCATGTGTTGAGTGTATTTAGAGACAGAAAAAGTGTCTTGTAATATTCTACGTGTTCACACACGTCCTAGTCCGTTGAGGATTAACTCGGAAGATCTTGATATGAATCTTGGAGTCTATTGATCAATGTAACAGTTTTGTGCGATGGAGAATCGATCAGTTTTATAAGGACGTTTGATATAAATTACAAGAGGTATATGATTTTTAATATTGTATGTTGTAGATTTAATATATAAATATATAATGGATCATGATTGCAAAGAGTTTTCAATAAAAAAAATTTAGAAATCGTTGCGTCGCTCTTATTTTTCTTTTTATCGAAAAAGATTTGTCAGGTATCAGAGCAGTCTTTATATATTTATATACTAAATGTTGTGTGAGTTTTCTTACATTATTCATATAATATGAGATATGTATGAATGAACGGATGATTATACTTTTTGAATGTATGGAAAATAATGGATTGTTAATTATATGGTGATTAATGGATTAGGCTTTATTCTTTAATTTTTTTCTTAGATCTTGTGTAAGCCATTTTTGGGCGTATGAATTTTTGTAATTTTATTTTGAATATTTGTTGCAACTATTCCGATCGCAAGAAGATGAAAAACGCATGAGACGAACGACAAAGGAAAAAGAAATGAAATAGGAATTTTTTTAAAATTCAGGCGCCGACACCGAAAATTGGATTTTCGGCCCTGGCGTCTCCGATTTTTGAAAACTGACAATGTCACCAGATTTTACTGTTCCGGTGGCGATGCTGGAAAATAGGCGGCAGCCAGCATCGACAGACGGTGGCTGGTGGTGGGTCCGACGATGATGGTGGTCGGTGGCACAAATCCTAATACCCACCAGCCTATTACTTTAGATATGGCAATTATCATTTTTTCTTTAAATTTTGAAATTAATATAAATTTAAAATTGAATTTTTAATTTTATAAAAATTAGAAATTAATAGGTTAATTGGGTTTGACTCAAGCTTGACCAAATTAAATACAAAATTTATTTGACTAAGTCAAAGTCAACTATTTTAAATTGATATTTACAAAATTTAATTTTAATTAACAAAAACAACTTTTTTAATTAAATATGATTTTGTTCAAAGATTGAAAATTATGAAGATGGACATTAGGAGGAGAAGGCAATATTTGAGAAATATGTATTCTTGAATTCGTTAAGTAATATTATTTTTTTATTTTAAGGGTTATAATTTAGAAATATTCAATAGTCACTCGGCCTATTATTATTTAATTTAATTGTTATGTTTGATAATATGTCCATGCATTAATCGATCACATGCCATACATGAAAATTTTACACAATTTTATTTAATCATGCATCTCATCGATAGAAACAAGATTTATTAGGATTGTCCTAATATGTTTATATGTATTATTCTATTAAATCAATTGCATGTAAACTGCTAGGTTTTAATTAGTTAAAACTTGATAATCGCACCACACTAAAGGCTATAGTAATATTTAAGACAATCGACTTTAGTAAAAGAGTTTTATTAAAATTTGATGAATATAATAAATTGGTTAATCTAAGTTCACTTAATTATGACTTAGGTACTTTAGAAGGTTAAATGTACTTAGACCAATGAGATAGACGTAATTGATTATTAAATATTCAAAGGTTATTATTTTAACCAGTGATTAATTTGAAATTAATTTATTAGTTAAAATGGAAACACATAATCCTCAAATAATGAGTGAGAGAAAGTTGACATGTCAATGTAACCTATGGTCTTCATCATTAGTATAACACTGTGAGGTGAAGTAAGGGCCTCGAGATTGCTTTGTTTTTATCCCCTAAAGAATGTTTCAAGTTGTACCAATACCAAGATTTTACTTCTTAAGAAGATAGGAGGAAGTGATGTAGTTTAGTTTTTATTGACCCTAAGGTGGCATATTCTAAATGAAGTCATGGAATTTAAAATGATAGTTTACACTTACAAAATCACAATTAAGTTTTCATGTGGATAGTTGTAACTTGACCGAACAAGCGATGCATTATTGTTAAAAGAGAAAATATGAGATATTTTAAAAGTCTTAATTAATGAGGATGAAAATGTTTCATAGACAGTCTAAGATTAATTTGACTGACCCTAAGGCAGCACATTAATCGTTAGGTTGTTTTATCATGTTAGTAAATGTTAAATTTGTTTGTTTACTATGTTGCATTCATGCATCACGTTTACTTTTCAAATTCTACCATGGGCAACAATATTAATGCTTTACTCGCGCTTGAGAAATTGAATGGTGATAGTTTCATACGTTGGGAATCAATTATGAACTTAATGCTGATTTGGGAGAACCATAAGTTGAAGAATGTATTGAGGAGCCCGCTGTTAATGCCCTTAAGATTATTATGGACAAATATGATGCTTGGATCATTTCAAACAAGAAAGCGAAGTGCTACTGCTTGTGAGCTTGAATGGTGTTCTGAAAACCAAACATGAAAGCATGAAGACTGCCTATGAGATTATGGAATCTCTACAGGCGATGTTTAGGTAGCAGTTTGATCAAAGTCGTCATGAGGCCACTAGGAGCTACATGGCGACTAAGATGAGAAAGGGTACTTTTGTGCAAGAACATGATCAACATAATGCACGAGGCAGAAGTACATGGGCGATCATTGGTGAGCGGAGTCAAGTTAGCATTATACTTGAGTTACTCACACTAGCCTTTTCCGCGTTCATGACCAACTATGTTATGAACAAGTTGTGATTCAACATGACTCAATTGTTTAATGAACTGCAGACTTTTGAGTCACTCAACCTTAGAATGACCAAAGAGGGCGAGACAAATATTGTCGAGCAAAAGCTTTCTTCCACTACTGTTAAAAGTAACAAGAGGAAGACGATTGATGGTAAGGGCAAAAGAAAGACAATAAAGGGAAGAAGCCAAGACATCACCAAAAGTCAAGAAGAACAAGAACGACAACAAGCCCAAGGAAAGATTTTTCCACTATGGGGTTAAAGGTCATTGGAATAGAATTGTACAAGTATATCTCTGAGCTGAAAAAGAAAGGTAAATATGATTTACTTTTACTTGAAGCTTGCTTAGTGGAATATGATTTGTCATCTTGGATACTTGTTCAGGAGCCACTAACTATGTATATTTTTCTTTGTAGAGGCTTGATTCGTCAAGGGAGTTGGCTAATGGCAATGTCATTTTAAGAGTTGACAGTGGTGCACTCGTGTCAGCTAAAGCATTAGTGACAGTCCATTTACTTTTTGGATATAATTATTTAATTTTGAACGATCTTTATTATATTTCTGGATTTTTGAGAAATTTGATTTCTCTTTCTTTTTTGTAAGAACAATTATCGAAGTTTCTTTTATTAATAAAAAATTTATCATTTCTAAGAATGAATTCGATATTTGTCATACTAAAGTTATAAACGGACTGTACACGCTTAAACCGACTGAATACGTGTTAAATAATTATGAATTATTTAAAGTAGCAAAACTTAAAAAAGTAACAAACGACAGAGAGTTTCTCATTATGATGATAACACATATCTTTGGCATCTTAGGTTGTGACATATTAATCTAAGGTTAAAAAATGTAACAAAGCATGGTGTGAGAGAGAACTAAAAGTTAAAACTCTTCCTCTTTGTGAATCCTGCCTAGATGGTAAAATGACCAAGAGAACTTTCACGAGAAAGGACCAAAGAGCCAAGTAACCACTTGAACTAATACATAGTGATGTCTATGGACAAATCAATATACAATCTAGAGGTGGGTATGAGTATTTTGTCACTTTCATTGATGACTACTCAAGATATAGTTATAGTTACCTAATGCATAGAAAGTTTAAAATTTTTGGAAAGTTTAAAGACTTCAAGGGTGAAGCTGAAAAGCAATTAGATAAATCATTGAAAAACCTTCGATCTGATCGAGGTGGTGAATACTTAGATTTAGAATTTAAGGATTATTTGTTGGAGTGTGGAATCCTATCCCAACTCACAACACTTGGAATGCCACAACAAAATAGTGTTGTAGAAAGGAGAAATCGAACCTTATTGGATATGGTTAGGTCGATGTTAAGCTACTCATCATTGTCACTTACATTTTGGGGATATGCACCACACACGACTACTTACATTTTGAATGTAGTGCCATCTAAGTCTGTAAGCAAGTCGTCTTTAGAGTTATATAATGGCTCTAAACCTAGTTTGCATCATTTTCGTATATGGGGGTGTCCAGCTCATGTTTTTAGACACAAGACCGGAAAGTTAGACTCGAGGTCTAAGGTATGCATATTCGTAGGCTATGCTCCAGAGACTAGATGTGAGTACTTTTATTGTTCACAATGATAAAAAATTGTTTGTATCGACAAATTCCACTTTCCATGAACACGAGTATATGAAAAACTACAAACCTCATAGCAAAGTAGTTCTTGAGGAATTAGTGACTGATAAGATCAGACCACCTTTAATTTCTACTGATAAATGACAAACCAGAGAAATCACAGTTCCTACAAAGGAAACCCTGATGCAACGTCGTAGTGGGAGGGTTGTGAGACAACTAATACTCTACGAGCTAGAAGCACATGTCCTAGTGTCAGACACTGATAAGAATGATCCATTATCTTATGAAGAAGTAATTGATGATCCTGAAAATGAGAAATGACAAGATGTCATGAACCAGAAAATGAAATCTATGTATTCCAATTCCGCCTGCGAACTTGTAGATCCACCTGAAGATGTTAGGCCCATTGGATGTAAATGGATCTTCAAGAAGAAAGACGTGCATGTGGGAAAGTATAGAATTTCAAGGCACGATTAGTAGCCAATGGCTATACACAAAGGGAGGGAGTCAATTATGAAGAGACATTCTCCCATATGACCATGCTAAATTGACGCTAGTTTTGACTATGAGATATTGCAAATTGACGTCAAGACATCTTTTCTGAATGACTCTCTTGAAGAAAGCATCTATATGATGCAACCAGAAGGGTTCATACAAAATGAGCAATATCAGTAAGTATGCAAGTTACTTAAATCTATTTATGAATTAAAGCAAGCATCCAGATCTTGGAATATTACCTTTGATGAGATTATAAAGTCTTATGGCTTCGAGCAAAATGTCGACGAAGCTTGTGTTTATAAATACATAAAAAATAAGACAGTGGTTTTCTTAGTTCTTTATGTTGATGATATTCTACTCATTGAGAATGATGTAGAAACTCTGTCAAAAGTAAAGAAGTATTTAGTTGAGAAATTTCAAATGAAAGATTTGGGAGAAACGAGCTATGTCTTGGCATCCAAATCCCAAGGGATACAAATAAAAAGCTCTTGGCACTTTCTTAGGCATCTTATATTGATAAGGTGATGGAGAGATTCTCTATGCAGAATTTCAAGAAATGTCAACTACCGACCACACATGGAATTGCCTCTCTAGGAACAATGTTCTAAGACACCTCAAGAGGAATAGGATATGCGAAATGTTCTCTATGCTTCAGTAGTTGGAAGTCTCGTGTATGTTATGTTGTGTACGAGACCAGGCATCTGTATGCAGTAGAGATTGTCAGTTGTTATCAATCGAATCTAGGTTTGGAACACTAGATTGCAGTAAAACACATTCTCAAGTATCATAGGAAAACGAGAAACTATATGCTTGTTTATTAAGGTGGAGACCTGAACTCTACTGGATATACTGATTCTAATTTTCAATCAGACAGAGACAGTCGAAAGTCAACATCTTGATCAGTATTTACCATAGGTGGAAGAGATGGAGTCTGGATAAGTCTTAAACAATCCAGCATTGCAAATTTCACTATGGAATCCAAATATATAACATCTTGTGAAGCTGTGAAAGAAGCAGTATGACTCAGAAAGTTCTATACTGATATGAAAGTAGTTCCAGATATGGACAAACAACTGATCATGTACTGTGACAGCATGGGGTGGTAGCGAATTTCAAGAAACCGATGAGTCACAAGAGGGGCAAACACATAGAGAGGAAATATCATCTTGTAAGAAAGATCGTGCATCAAAGGGATGCGACTGTTATGAAGATAGCGTCGAATTAGAACCTGACTGATCCTTTTATAAAGCCACTTCATGCGAAGTCATTTAAGGGTCACGTGCGTAACCTGGGATTGAGAAATGAGACATTTGCTTTATGGCAAGTGGGAGATTGTTAGGGGTTATGTCCACAAAGCATGTGTACTGACATTTTGATATGAAGTTTAATAAGACTTATATTTTCTTATAATTGTTCTATTAAATTATTGTTGAATAATTTATATAAAAATCTGAAACTTCTACATTTATTAATGTGACTATGATCTTCTATTAGTACGAGAGGATTAACATAATATAATAAATAAAAATTATCAGCAACATATTAAAGTATGAAATTTTTAATGAATGATTGCTAGTACGGTTAACTAAGCATTATGAATGCGTGTGATCTAGATCCGGATCATTGATGTGTATAGACATCTTAGTAAATGTACTTTATATAATGAGATTATATATGGTAGAACCGATGTGAATTAATATATTTATCAACGTGTCGTTTATCATAAAGATTTAATACACATCAAATTGATGATCATATGTAGATCAGTCTGAATCTTGAGTAGTCATGAACTCCTATACATGTCTATTAGGTCTTTTGATTCACTCGTTAAGGTTTTTTTGTAAACATGCTAGTGACTTTTATTTTGGAGATTCAGTGATGTGGATGGTTGGAAACATGATCTTACAATATTTTGAATCCAAGTTTTCCTAACGGATCGTATATTGGTTCCCTTAAGTGTTAGTCCTGGAACTGAATGGTTATTGAGCTCAAATTAATAATACGTTTATAAATTAGCTATTCACTAGTGAATTAATGGTACATAAGGATCAAGAAGTAATTAGAAGGGTAAAACTATAATTTTGACCAATTCTAATTTACGAACCAATAATTGAAGAACATAATTACATGAAATGATTATATCGGTGGACTACATGAGAATACTCTGTAAATACATTCTATAATCGCTAAGAGTTCAATTCTATATTTATAGTTGAGTAATAATAGAATTAATAAATAAGATTATTTAATTAAAGAGTTTAATTAATAATCTGGTTTATTGGAGCTTAGGATTATAGATTCATGGTCTTCAAGTCACCTCTATACTACGCAGTATATGGTGTGAATATTTCAGGAGATGGGAAAATGATTGACTTGCAAAGAAATTTTAATTCTAGGGCAAATACATAATCACGACATAATTATGTGTGATTAATTAATTAATTAATTAAATTATATATGTGTGTGTTTAATTAATTAATTAAATTATATATATAATTTTCAAAAATTATATATATAAATAATTATCGATTATTTTTTCAATTATTGATAAGTAAGATAAAATATCTAATTTATGAAATTAGATAATTAAATTATTATTAAATAATAATTTGAATAAACTAAATCTGTTATTTGTGAAATAACAAATAATTTAGTTGATAGGGGTAATCAGATATGTTAATTTTGAATTGACTGATATCTAGATATTTATCTGATTTAAATAAATATTTAATTTACAGTAATTACCACGTGTCGATTAATGATTGAGAATCATAAATCACCATGAACTGCTATAGTGTCACGTGACACTACAGCAGTAGACGTGTAACACTGCAGTGCCACACAACATATAATGTGGCATAAAATCAACTACTGTTTGCTGCAGAGAAAACCCCATTGTCTGCTTCACATCCAGCTGAGCTAGACAAGAAGAAAATGACAGTGGGTCTTAGAATCTAATTTGCATGTTTGAAAGCTTGAGGTCAACCAAGACAAATGGTGAGTAAATGTGATCCTTAATAGAAAATGATAATACAGGAATTCAAGAAGAAGATTTGAAGTGATGAAGTTGGCTTTTGATGGATGAAGAGATATTATTACTTGTACGCTGAGGGTTTCGTTCAAGAAATATATGTGCCTCCTCAAACATTCATTCCATACCATGCAACTATATGAATATGTGCTTAAGAAAGTAAACACGGAAACTTATAGTCTCAAATGGAGAGCTTTAGGTGTAGATGTTACATTATTGTTTTTAAATATTAAATTATAAAACATTATAATTGAAACGATAAGCTATCTTAAACTCACAATTAAAACTATAAACCTAACTCTGAGTATAAAGATTAATCAAAACTACATCGTTAAAGGCTATTGGTAACGACTTCGTTTTAATAATTTGGAATAACCTGTACTTACACCCAAACACCCCTTCTTCAAACACCACCCAACGCAGGAAGAACCCCACCAGCCCTCTTCGAATAAACCTTCTTCTTCTATGCAAGTTTAAATGTTTCTCTGCCATTTGTTTTAGATTAAGGGTTTTCTCTGCGACGATGTATGCGATTTCTCTTGCATATAAATTTGTTTGCTTAAAATTTTCCATGTGTAAAAAAATTGGAGAAAGTCAGAATCGCCATAGCCACAACAAAATTGCAGAAAAAAATACCGTCACTGGCACTGCGCAGACCCGAACTACCCACCCCAACCCTCAAATTTTCGTCATTTCACTTATTCCATTGATCGACATAGAGGAAATATTTGCAGCCGCCATAAGTGGACAGAGAGGAAGCTCTGAATGGTGACAGAGAAGTGACGCCGGAGGAAGACGGGCGAAGTAGAGGGCTGGTGGTGAATCCGGATTGATTGAGGTGTTTAGGGGATTTTTTAGGAAGATGATGATTGATGCCCTTACCTCAGGAAGGGCATCAAAGAAGAAGGGAAGTTCTGAAGATGATACCCTTACCTCAGGAAGGGCATCGAAGAAGAAGGGAATTTTTTTTTTGTACAAATTGAAAGTTATTCAATCATTGATCAGACATAACTGGAAGTCCAAACTAACTAATAATTATCCCAACACTGGCTTATCACTTTGTCAATATTCAAACTCTTTTTTTGTCAATATCCAAGCAGGACTCATGATTTATATGAGATGAAAAGAATTCCAATAGTTAATAGAAGACATTGTGACCGTGCTACTCAAACTCAAAAAAATTGCGGAGCATTATGGAGAAACTAGTCGCCAGCACAGATTAATCAAAGCTCGACGAAATAAACAGTGTACGAACTACGAAATCAAAGGGTGGCACAGTATGCTTTTTTTAACTCAGCAAACCCACCGAACTCCAAATTTGGTTCAGGTGATTTGAGAGGCGGCGACGAGGCTTGAAACTCGTAGACAGAGAGGCAGAGAACGAGAAGAAGGGTTCTGAAGAAGGGAAGTTCTTGGTGCCTTTGGCTGTTTAGGTGTCCCCATAGTTTATCCCAAAATATCAAAACAACGTGGTTTTGAGTAGGTTGAAAATGACGTCGTTTTGATTGATTTTAACGTTCATTTAACAGAGTTAGGATTAGAGTTTTAATTATGAGTTTCCAGATAGTATAGAGTTTAAGTTATAGCATTTTATAGTTTAAAGTTTAAAGTATTTTTTATGATAGTTTAAGGCACAAAATTGTAATTTTTCCTCGTTTATTTTTCCTGAAACAATGTTCCAGTATTATATGATGCGACATAGATATGTTAATTAAATGTGGGACTATTGCAGAGTTTTAAATCGTGATCGTGATCGATGTCACATCACAATCACAATATCATGAAAATTAAGTGTCACGGACGTCACACGTAACAGGTCGCAGGTGTAACAAGCCTGAATTTTTTTAAAGTCTTAACAATTTTTTTATTTACTTATTTTCTTTCATTACAGGCCACCGTGGACTGTCGTGGTCCGTAACAATGTTAAGTCGCATAATGGCTAATTTTTTGATACAATGGACTATTTTTTTCTAAACTCTAAGTTTTATTTACAAGAAAATCCAGATCAAACACGAGCAAAAGAATAAAAATATTCTGACAAAGCAGCCTTACCAAATTTTTACAATTTTTAAATTGAAGGAGCAAACGAGCATAAAATTAAAAGCACAACAACAATAAGATTTGTTATTCAGATCAATTTATTTTGACTATACGTCTCAGTGAAGTCTAAACTTGAATGCCAAAAGAAAAACTAAAGTTTCTTTTTAAAACTTCAATTAATAAACTGTTTTGAATTAAGAGAAGGAGATTACAAGAAAACAAGAGTGGAAAATGCTTTTATTTTAAAATTCAGTAGTACAAATTGGCTTAGGGTAGCCTTTAGTATATAAACAGTAAACGGAATTGCTCAAAAGAACCTTGAGTACAGAAACTATGAAGTATTACAACTCAAGTAACAAGCTACAGACCACACTACTCCTACAATTACCGCACCACCTATAACAATCACGGCTAAATTATCATACCCCTGAGATAAATTAACATTGCAAATTTTGGTTTTGTTTATGAAATGTGCGTTTTTTGCTCTCGTTTTTACCTTATACTATTTATAAATGCCGTGTAATATTATTGTTCACATAACTAATATCTCGTGTTTATAATTTTATTTTTTGACATGAACACATGCAATCCCCATATTTAAAGCCTAGTATATATTAAAAGGGGAAGCAATAGAGAGAACTTTTTCGACAATTATATCCACATATTTTTGGGCAATCATTTTGTATTTTAATTTTTAGAGTATATTTTTACTGTTCATTCTTAAGATTTTTTCTACAAATATACATTATGTGGTGCGATGTGGTTGAATCAAAATATATCAATAAATACAAACAATAACAATAAAATGTTGTACTGATTTCGAACAAATAAATTGAAAACAAATAATATGTTGTTATATATATTTTTATTTAATTCATATAAACATAATATGATTATAAATAATAATCACACCTAAAAATATAATATGTTTAATAACTACACGTGCATCGCACGTTTGTATTGACTAGTAGTTCTTAAAACACCCTTGGCTTTCTTAAATTAAACATGATACTACTTTTGAAAATATGTATTCCTGTACTTTTTCTGAAACTATTACAATTAAAATCAGAAATTTCTAATTAAACATTTGAATTGAAATTGTGTTTAATTGTTACAAATTTTACAATTAGGTATGATTTCAAAGCTTAACAATGTTATAGCTGAATTCAAACTAGAATGATAATTAAAGTTGATAACTAAAATTATTGATGATTATTAGTAAACTTTTTGAAAATTCATATGTTAAACTTATTATGGTTGAACTGGAATTGGAATAATCATAGAATTTTTATAATTAACATGTTACAACTTTAAGATTTCGATTGCAAAAGTGTTTACTCAAGCTATTTTAGTAGACTGGTAAATTTTCACGCTTGTTGGACCTCTTAACACTCTTTATATATACTAGCAAATACCATTCATTGAAGAGGATTTGATGATAAGATGAAATATGTTAAGAAAATATATATTATTTTGAATCTATACAATGATAGGAGTCTTCGCTAATGTGTATTACCTATACCAACGAAATTCACGAAATTTCAGGAATGGTATCATTTAGGCCTCATGGAGTAATCTTTAAGGGTAAAAATGATGGAGGAGGGAGAGGGCGGGGCGGCTTTCTCCATCTCCATCCTCACTTTAATATATCAATCTCACCCCTGCTCCATTCCCTGTTTACAGATATACGGGTCATAGATGAGAAATTCCCACTAGGATCGGGTTACCCACGGGTTCCCCATGAGTTTTTGATCTTTCTTTAAACTTGATATTTATACGTAGAACTTCACAACGATGACCTTAGACGATGACAAATGTAAAAATGATGATACTAAATTAATGGTGACAAAAGAAACAATGAAGATAATTTATGAGAAAAAATATATGAATCGTCATATTTAACGATTAAAATAGCTAGTCTAGTGTGTAATTAACAAAAATAATGTTAGGTTGTGTTGTGACATAGAGTTATTTTTAAATAAATAAGGCGGGGATGGCGCGGGTAACATGGTGAAGACTATTATATTCATCCCCACCTCATACTAGCGCAAATTTATTTATGATTATCCTACACCTGCCACGTCACCCATTTATCCATCAAAACTCTAAACTATTATGGGTGAGTTTTCGTGGGTTCGAGGACCCATGGGTGATTTTGACATCCCTATTCATGGACACTCATTGTTTTAACTTAGCAATGCTTGCTAAGTATGGATGGAAAATTCTTACGGAATCAAATTCCCTTTAGCTAGATTTCTGAAAGCTAAATATTTCATAATTTCGGAATGAATGCTAGTATGTTGAGGGAAGGAAAGTTCTTGTTTGTGGTCTTTGTTAGAAGGTTGGTGATGGTAAGGATATTGATATTTGGAAAGATCCCTGGGTTCCAAGACCTGAGCTGTTTAGAGTGACTTCCACCCCTCGGCCTAATTTATTAAAGGTGGAGGATCTGCTAAATCTTAATGGTACTTGGAACACTACTCTGATTGACCATTCTTTTAACATTGAGGATTCTCAAGCTATACAATCTATTTATATCAGCTCCTGGCGACTTAAAGATAAAATCAATTGGTTCCATAAAAGAGAAGGCATTTATATTGCTAAATCTGGTTATAACATCGCGATCAGCATGCTTCAAAATGGTAACCTTAGATGCATAGCTAAGGGTGTTGAACAGGGAAAAATCACTCAAGACACGTGTATAGAAAGAACGAATCCTGAGAGGACGCGTGGGCCACGGACATGGCAAGATTGAGGGCTGAGCGGGAAAGAACGCAGAAGCGGGAGGTGTTGTCAGAGCGGGAAAGAATGCTGAAGTAGAGGCCTCCTCAAAGTGGGAAGAGTCCAAAAGAGGGAGACCCCGTCAGAGCAGGAAAGGACGTTGAAGTGGGAGATCTCGTCAGAGCGAGAAAGAACGCTGAAGCGTTAGACCTCATCATAGCGAGAAAGAACGCTGAAGCGGGAGACCTTGTCAAAGAAGAAAGAGCCTATAAGTGGGAGACCTCGTCAGAGTGGGAAAGAACAGTGAATCGGGAGATTTCGTCTGAGCGGGAAAGAACGTTGAAGCGGGAGACCTCGTCAGAATATGATAGAACGCTGAAGTGGGAGACCTGGCTAGAACGAGAAAAGAAGGAAAAGAAGAAGAACGGAGACATGTGAAAAGACTTGAGATGACAGACAAGCGACAGTGATAGATTTAGTAAAAGATGAAAATACTGAGATGATACAGATTGATAGACCACCAAGTAACTGTGACTGATTGACGACTAAGCGAGACAGAAAGGAAAAGGGGGGCCATACCCAGCAGAATGACACCCCTGAACGGGTATGATCCTTGGAAATAATGAGTGCTTCCTTTTATATTGTTATTTTAATTTACACATGGGATTGGAGAAATCTGTATAAAAGCCAACGTACTAGAGGAAAAACACATTCAAGACAACTAAAAAAGAAAACCCTGGGATTCTCTACAAACTCCTCTTACTCTTAAATTCTCCTCCCATTCTTTCTGATTAACACTTATAATTAGGCATTATCATTATTCTCCTGGCTAAACAGAAAAAATCATTTACATTTTGGTGTTTTCATTGAGAGAAGAAAAATAACCTCAAAGATACCCTCCAGAAAAGCAAACCATGCCTTAAACCAGGTCAAACACCGCCCTCAACGAAGGAAACAAGAATAGGGATGAACAAGCCAATCACCTTGCTCCCCCAACAGAGATGCTTCGGACCATCATGGGTCAGATGCAAGAAATGGAGCAGTGAAACGCCGAAACACTACACAACGCATGCGAAATGATGCAAGAGAAGATCACTGCATTGTAACGAGACATTGCACAGACGCGGACAAAAGTCAGCCAACACACAAACCATGAGGGAAGGGACAACTGTCGAGAAGGAGACAAAGTCGGACAAGAAGGAGATAATGAAAATAGTAGGAACATATGGAATGAAGGCGACGATGTTCATTCCAAGGAACATGGGAAGAAGGAGGCGGGAGAAATTCTCCCACCACGAGTCATGACGGAAGTTGTCATGGAAGAGATGATGGAATTAAGGAGAATGGGAAACACGGGAAAAATTGACCTAGAATCCCTCACCAGAACTCCACTATATCCAAAAATCCTAGCCGCCCCGATTCCGAGGAAGTTCACGGCATCTAAATTCAAATGTTATGAAGGGAATTTGGTCACTGTAGATCATCTCAGATGGCTCAAGCAAGTCATGGCGTTATACCATCATGAAGACGCTTTGACGTGCATGATATTTCCCACAAGTCTAGATGGGACTGCACTCAAATGATATCACTCCCTCATTGCGCAATACATTACTAACTTTACTGTCATGTCCACTACCTTCTTGGTATAGTACTCTACTTACCGGGCAGTAATAGAGGACTTAGACTACCTTCTGACGATATCCGCTTAGAAGGAAAAAGAAACGCTTCAGGAATACACTCACAGATTCAAGGAAGAGATGGCCAAGGTGGAAAGTTGTGACGACAAAGTGGCAAGATTGGCCTTTAGATGAGGGTTGGATCCGGAATCAGCCTTCTTTGAAGATTTGTCAAAGATAAAACCCCTGACCATAGTGGAGACTTTACAAAGGATGCAAGTGTCCGTCAAGTTGGAGGAAGAAAAAAGAAGTTTATTGAAGCAAGCGGGATGACGAATTAATGAGACAAAGAAGGAAGAACAGAGCTCAAAGCATAATCAGTGAATGAAAAAAGAATATGAGTGGGGAAACAGCAAGCGAAACATAATCGTTGCTCAAAGGAGACCCGCGGATGACATCCGTCCTAGTGACAAGGTCTACACCTCGCACTTACAAGGGAACCGGACCACGCGCACAAGGACAAATATTGCTCATACCACAAGAGCAATGGACATTTTACAAAAGACTGCTTCCAGCTAAAGGACTATATGGAGAAATTAGTGAAAGAAAGGTAACTTAATCAATTTATGAAGAGGAAGGAACCACAGTGGGAAGCTGAAAGGGGGACCCATGATGAGGGAAAAATGGATAATGGGAGGCAACCTATCTGAATAGTCAACACCATCATCGCTTTAATTGAACTGGAGGGGAATGCGAGAAAAGAAATGAAAGTGTACAGTAAAAAACCATTATTGGAAGGAAGCTGGAAGCAGGAAGGCACCGCCAAAGAAAACAGGAATCCCCCACTCATTTTTGGTGACATGGACTTGGAACATGACGGGCATCATAACGACGCCCTTGTCATCTAAATACAAGTCGAAAACTGTCTGCTGAGAAGGGTGTTGATTGACAATGGCAGTGCTGTCAACATTCTCCATCGATCAGCACTTGAAAATGTCTATGGAGGAACGACAGCTACCAGGGAATGTGAGCTACTCAGAAGGATTGATCAGCCTCCAAGTCAGTGCAGAACCATTCAATTACCTCACTGAGTTCGGGTACTTGACACGTCGTTCCCTTACAATGCTATTTTGGAGAGGACATGGTTACATAAAATGAAGGGAGTGCCATCCACCTATTACCTAATGCTGAAATATTCATCCCCTGAAGGAATTAAAACTATAAAGGGGACCCAGATGCCGCCAGAATCTACACATTAATGGCATGTGAATCAGCAAAGAAACAGAAGATGGGAAGGGCAAAAGAAAAGTTGGTGGAAGGAGATGAGAAATAACAATCATAGAAGGATACATAGGTGGGCCCTAGGTACGAAGCATGAGAAGAAATCGATCCTATTTGCTTAGATGAAGAAACACGAAAAATAACAAATATTGGGGCTCATCTAGAGGAAAAGGAGAAGGAAAGTTTGACTAACTTCCTATGAAGAAACAAAAATATTTTTACAACCACTGCTCAGGAGATGCTAGGTATACCGCAAAATATAATTTGTCATAAACTGAATACTGATCCTTCAGTTAAACCAGTGAAGCAGTGAAAAAGGAGTTTCGCCAGAAAGAAACCTGGCCATTAAAGAAGACGTTGATAAACTACTAAAAGCGGTTTCATCAAGGAGGTAGATTACCCAGAATGGCTCGCTAACGTTGTCATGGTAAAAAAGAAAAATGAGAAATGGAGGATTTGTGTGGGCTTCACAGATATGAACAAAGCTTGCCCGAAAGATGAATATTCGTTACCCATAATAGATCAGATGGTGGACGCCACCTCAAGACACGAACTTCTGAGCTTCATGGACATCTCTTCAGGATACAACCAAATGAAAATGTTCTAGCCTAACCAAGAGAAAACGTCTTTCATAACTGAACAAGGTACTTTCTGTTATAAGGTAATGCCCTTTGGTTTGAAAAATGCATGTACAACCTACCAAAGGTTGGTAAATAGAATCTTCCGAGAGCAGATTGGGTAAACCATGGAAGTTTACGTTGATGACATACTGGTGAAGAGTCAAGAGCGCAAATATCACATCGAAAACCTTTGTGAGGCCTTTCCCATCCTAAGGAAAAATTTGATGAAGTTGAATCCAAAAAAATGCACATTCAGAGTAGAGGCCAAAAAATTCCTTGGCCACTTGATTACGCAGCGAGGAATTGAGGTCAACCTAGATCAAGTAAAAGCCATAATGGAGATGAAATCCCCACGAAACCAGAAGGAAATACAAGGCTTAAGGGAAGGTTGACGGCTTTGAATAAATTCCTTTCAAGATCAACCGACAAGTGTAAGCCATTCTTCATAAAGCTGAGGAAGAATTCAGCAGACGGATGGGTGACGGGTGTGAGGAAGATCTCAGCAAGATAAAAGAATACTTGATAACTCCACCATTATTGTCAAAACCAAAGTCGTGGGAACCTTTGTACTTATACGTAGCCGTCTCACAGACCTCCATCACCGCCGTTCTGATCACATAAGAAGAAAGAAAGTAGAAACTGGTTTACTTCATCAGCAAAAGTCTGCTGGCAGCCAAGAGCCGTTACAAAAGGATGGAAAAGCTAATAGTGGTTGTTGTAGTAGCTGCAAGGAAACTAAGATCCTACTTCCAGGCACACACCATAAAGGTACTGGCAGATTCGCCAATTAGAAGTCTCTTGCATTCACCCGAAATAAGCGGAAGAACAGCAAAGTGGGCAATCGAGTTCAACCAATACGAGATCCACTACGAACAGAGAACATCAATCAAAGGGCATGCCTTAGCCGTCTTTGTAACATACTTTATGTTTGATTCCAAGGAGTAATCAGGAAACAGACAACAAGTAATTGAAAACGAGACATGGGAATTATACATTGACGGAGGCTCAAACAATAAAGGAGTCGGAGCGGGAGTGGTACTAGGGACTCCGTTTGGAGAAACACTCCATCTCATTTGGATTCAACGCCTCAAACAATGAAGACGAATACGAAGCTATAATAGCGGGACTCTATTACGGGAATTGAATGTAAATGAAATAAAAATCTTTTGTGATTCAATGTTGGTAGTAAAATAGGTAACATGGGAGTTCGTGATAAAGGATGAAATAATGATTAGTTACCTATAGCAGGCAAAGGGACTCCTCAACTAACTAAATAGTTTTGTAATCTACCATGTCCCGATAGCGAAAACGGACACGTAGTCGCGTTGGCTAACTTGGGGTCCTCACTACAAATCCAGTGAAAAAGAAGTGTACCAGTTGAGTTTTCAGAAAAGCCAAGCATCATAGCCGAAGAGGTAGCAGATGTGGAAGCTGGGCTGGAACCGAGATGGCAGAACGACGTAACACAATGCCTAAAAGAATGGATCCTACCCCGAGACAAACTTCACGTTAGGATGATTCAACAACAGAGTGTCAGGTAGTGCATAATCAACGATTTATTCTATAAGAGGTCTTTTTCAGGATCGTATCTGAAGTTCCTAAAAGAAATGGAGGCTGGATACGTGTTAGCAGAAGTTCACGGAGGTGTGTGAGGGAATCATACAGGGGTAGATCTGTAGCCTACAAAATACTAAATGAAGGGTATTATTGGGCGAAAATGCACCGAGATGCCAAGGAATATGCAAAAAAATGTGACAAATGTCATCGATTTGCCCCCGTAATAAAATTGGCCATAAGAGAACTCAACACCGTCATAAGCCCCTGGCCATTCATGTAGTGAGTTGTGGGTATCGTCGAACCACTCCCCATGGCACCCGCTCAGAAACGCTTTCTGCTAGTTGCCACTGACTACTTCACCAAGTGGATTGAGGCGAAAACTTTTGCTAGGATTTGTGAAGAAGAAGTAAGGAGATTCATGTGGAAGAATATAGTGTGCAGATTCAGAATCCCTCGGGTATTAGTGCCTAACAATGAACTTTAATTCATCAGAAGGACGGTGACGACTTTTTAAAAAGACTTACAAATTACCAATTGATTCTCTACACCCTACTACTCACAAGGGAAAGGGCAAGTTGAAAGATCAAATCGAATCATACTCGACAACAAGAAGAAAGGCCTAGGGTTAACAAGGGAAAATGGGTAGAAGAATTACCAGCAGTACTATGGGCATATCGAACAACTCCCAAAGAGGTGACAAGTGAAACAACGTTTGTTTTGGCCTATAGAATAGAAGAGGTTATACCAGTGCAAATAGGAAAACCAACTCTTATATCAGAACTGACTAAATTACAACACGAAGAACTCATGAAAGAAAATATTGATTTGTTAGAAGAAAAAAGGGAAGCAGCACTCGTGCAAACATCTAATTACAATCAGAAAATGAAAGCCTACTTTTAGAAGAAAATTAGAAAGCACGAATTTCAGGAACGAGATTTGGTTTTGAAAAAGATCTTCCATACATAAGGAAAGTTTGGTTTGTCTTGGGAATGTCCTTTCATTATAAAAGCAATAGGTGAAAGCGACTACTATCAACTCATGACAGAGAAGGGGGCAAAATTGGCAAAACCTTAGAATGCCAACTACCTTAAGAAATACTTCGTTTAAATTGTTGACTGTTATTGCAATATACAATTTCAATGGTTTTTTCACGCAAGGATTTTCCGAGTAATAAATTGATCTCAATTCTTTCCTTCTTTCTCACACTAAAAAAAGGGGTCAGTGGCCTAGAAGCCTAAGCCTTTAAGAGCCAAAGAAACATTCTCTCTAAAATGTGAAAAAAATGTCAGAGGCCTAAAGCCTAAGCGCTTGAGAGCGAGAGAAACCTTCCCTTTAAAATGTGGAAAAATGAGTAATGATCATGGCCTAAAAGCCCAAGTCATCGACAACGGAACAAAAACCAGTCTAAAATGGAAAATGGGTCGATGGTTTAAAAGCCTAAAACCTTGAGAGCGGGGACGTCTACTCTCTAAAAAGAAATTTGAAACTGAAAAAAGTCGGCGGCCTAGAAGCCTAAGCTCTTGAGAGTGGGAGAAACATTCTCTTTAAAATATGGAAAAAGGTCGGTGGCCCAGAGGCCTAAGCCCTTGAAAGTGGAAGAAACTTTCTCTTTAAAATGTGGAAAGCAAGGAAACAAAACAATGGAAACATGAAAAACTCATCCGCTCTAAACGGGTTAGTGCTTTGAATTACGTTTTGAAACTAATAAATTGTCGTTTAGAATAACTTGAAATAATGTTTTGAATTATTAAAGTCTAGACTTAAATTGTTGTTTAGAATAGCTTGAAATAGTACTTTGGGTTATTGAAGTCTAAACTTAAATTGATGTTTAGAAAAACTTGAATTAATGCTTTGAATTACTAGAACTTAGATTGCTGCTTAGAATAATTTGGAAACTTAGAAATTTCTATGTGCTGAGTTACTTAATTTGAAAAAGTTATTTGGTTGAAAAGTGTTGAAAGAATGAGAGTCCTAAGTTCTACTCACTCAAATATAAAATACTAAACTAATGAAACATGCCAAGAAGAAAAAGACATTTCATCGATAAAAAGGGAAGGTACAAAAAAAAGAGAAAAGCAAACTGCAGAAGGATAGCTAAGACTCGTCGATACAAACGACTTCAGCAGCAGGAGGGTTGGCAGCATCGTCATCAGCAACCGGAATGGTGGAGTCTTCAGCAACAGGAACAACGAAATCTTGAACTACGGGAACTGAAGCATCTTCGGTAGCGGGATCATCCTCAAGAGAAAATTTTGGAGGGAGGTTTTCTTTGCCATCCTAATAGCCCGCCAAATGGACCTTCTCAGGCTCTTCAAGCACTACCTTGGTGGCCTTCAAGGAATCATCAAGCTTGGAGAATTCCGTTGTCGTAGCTGCCACCCCTTGGGCTAAATCCTCAACTGTGCCCTGAAATTCGGCTTCCCACTTCATAAGCCGCTCAATTCTAGCCCTCTCAGTCTCGAGGACCCCACGACAGCTCTCAACCTCCTTCTTCCATTGGGCAGTTGTCTTCTCATCAGCAAGAAAGTGCTCTTGGAGGCTGTTATGGAAAATGATAGCCTGCAGAAAAGAACGAGAGAAAATCAGAATGTTTAGCCAGCGAAAGAAGAATAGCAAGTAAAGAAAGTTAGAAAATGTATGAGTATACCTTCATTAAACCATGACTGAGTGAGCTGATTTTCGACTGACATGCCATGATCAGTGGCCATGTCCGTATTAGACTGGACCCCACGAAGCATAATATGTGCATGACGGGGGTCGCTGAGGAAAATGATAGAAGCGGGAACTTGCGGAACCCCGTGAAAGTTTCTCCAACTCCATAAAGAAGGGTCCTCCCCTTCGCCCTAAGTGTCGGGTGAGTGGACATGAGCCGAATCCGGCTGAGGAGGGGGCAAACTAGAAGAGGACCGTTGCTGGGGAGCATCCGTTAGAACAACGAGAGCGAGGGGAATAGTTGAAGAGGAGGTAGGAGCAGCAGAAGGAAGACTTAAAATCGCCTGGGAAGAACTTGGTGCCTCGCGTCTCGGGCGAACGTTCCTTTCTTCTTCGGACACTTCCCCAATAATAATACTCCTCAAACGAGCGCGCCTCGACATAACGCTCACTATAAGGTGTTGAAATAGACGCTCTTGTTTCGCGTCTTCCCGTTCAGACCCAGAAGAAATGAATGTACTATAAATATAAATCAAATACTATGAAGTGAGAATACCTAGTGGGATTTCAGGAAAAGATGGGGAAGATGATGTGGATGGCTGCGCTGAAGGTAGAGGCACTGCACAGAGGGGTGGAGCTTGGTTATCTTCCAGGATGAAGACGACGTTGATTTCCTATCTCGGATCTAGGAGATCGTCCCAATCCCATCCACGAATGTTGAACGCGACTATGATCTTCTCTCTTGACTCCTGGGAAAGATGGAGGGTTTGTTTCTTTTATTAGCTACGAAGACAAATGAGTAGAAATAAAGTCAATCAAAAAACAAACAGAAAGTAAAGAAGTAGGAACCGGAGCTCCAGTGACTTCTTGTAGACTCCCCATCTATGGGGAATCATCTAGCGGCCATTACAGGTGTGGAAGAATTCCCTAAAGAAATGGGAGAAAGAAAGCTTAAGCTCCAACGCTATGTACATAGGGCTTAAGGTTATTTCATATGGAGGACTACAGGGATGGCCTGCGGCCCCACTTTCACCTAGACCACACACTACGTCGGAGGGAAATGCGTCGCGGTGAGAATCTAAGATATGTCCTAGCTCAGCCTAGTTTCTGACCAAAGGTACCGGGGGCTTAAAATTAGAAGTATTGCCTCGTGCCATAGATGAAGGGGAAGGGATTTCAAACAAGAAAATGAAAAAGAAGAAGATAACAAGGGACAATATCTTACCACAAACAAAGATAGGAAGAAGTAAAATAAGAGAATCCCTAAATAGGCCCCAGGTTAAAAAATGAATAAGAATAAGAAGAAAATGAAAAGACACTCCATAAATTTCTTTGAAAATAGGAATCCGAAAGGACTTTTTTTGAAAAGGCGTGACTGACAAGATATAAGTGTCACTAACGTCAATGAATGGCACGACGACAACTCGAAAAAGAAGCAGAGACAAAGTACGCATCACCCAAAATAATTGAAAATGGGAAACGAAGCTCCATCACAGGCAAAACGCACACCTCCCTTGATTTAATTAACTGTTATAGATATATTTGTTTTTTATTTCCAAATAAAAAGCGCATGTGAATCAAGGAGTCCTCATCCTTACACATCAAATAAAATTTATTGAGTGTAATGAGGGAAAATGAACCGGGAAAAAACTACCCAAGACACGTGTATAGAAAGAACGAATCCTGAGAGTATGCGTGGACCACGAACATGGCAAGATTGGGGGCTAAGCGGGAAAGAACGCATAAGTAGGAGACCTCGTCAGGGCGGGAAAGAAAGCTGAAGCGGGAGGCCTCGTCAAAGCGGGAAGAGCCCAGAAGAGGGAAGCTCCATCAGAGTGGGAAAGAACGTTGAAGCGGGAGATCTCGTCAGAGCGAGAAAGAACGCTAAAGCAGGAGGCCTCGTCACAGCGGGAAGATCCCATGAGTGGGAGACCTCGTCAAAGCGGGAAAGAACGCTGAAGCGGGAGATCTTGCCAGAACGAGAAAGGAAGGACGAGAAGAAGAACAGAGACATGCGATCAGACTCGAGATAACAGACAAGTGACAATGATTGATTTAGTAAAAGCTGAAAATACTCAAATGATACAGATTGATAGATCACCAAGTGACTTTGACTAATTAACTCGAAACCACAATAAATCAGCAAGTGGCGTGATTAATTGACGATTGAGCGAGACAGAAAGAAAAAATAGGGTCATACCCAGCAGAATGACCCCACGAACGGATGTGATCCTTAGAAATAATGAATGCTTCCTTTTATATTGTTATTTTAATTTATACATGAGATTTGAGAAGTTTATATAAGGGTCAATGTATCAGAGGAATAACACAATCAAGACAACTAAAAAAGAAAACTATGACATTCTCTAAAAACTCCTCCTACTCTTAAATTATTTTCCCATTCTTTGTGTAAATTCTCTTCCCATTCTTTGTGATGAACACTTATAAAAAATTAGACATTATCATTATTCTCCTGGCTAAACAGAAAAATCATTTACTGGTGTATCTAGCAGTCCCAACATTGAATCTCATTATTGGCAAAAAATTTGGAAGCTTCAGCTGTCACCAAAAATAAAAGATTTTGCCTGGAGATGTGCGAAGAATTTGTTGGCTACCAATTTGAACCTACGTAGGAAGGGACTGAACATCGGAGGTCTGTGTTCCATTTGCAGGACTATAGAAGAGACGTTCATTCACATTCTTTTCCAATGCTCCTTTAGTCGAGCCTTTTGGTTTGCTAGCTATATGCACCTTCGATTAGAACTGCTTATAATTATAGATTTTTTTCTCTACTTGGAAGACTCTCTGTCGTTCTTTTAAATGAAGGCAGCAAGAAGAAGAAACGTTGGCCTGGATGGCTGTTGGTTTTTGGAGGATATGGAAAGCCCAAAACTCTGCATGCTTTAAACAAGTTGTTCCCTCCCTGATGGAGGTCCTAGATCTCAAGAATTTTCAGGCGAAAGAGATGTGAGAGAGCTGGAAAAATAGAGGGATCAGTGAAGATAGGTTGGGGAGTGCCCAGCTTCACTTGAAGGAGACGAACAAAAATAAATGGAGGGTGTGGACAAATGGATCTTAGAAAGAACGTTCGGGAGGTGTGGGTTTTCTGGTACTGAACGAGTATGGTCAGATCCATAGTATCGGATGCCATAGAATCAAAGCTTGTAGGGATGCTTTTTCAGCGGAGGCGAGGGCAATCGTTTGGGGCCTCAGTTGCAGAGGAATTACAGAAGGAGAGGAGGTCGCCATCTACAGCGATTCATTAGAGTTGGTTCATCTTTTTTCAGGAGCTTCGAGGGAGGTCTCGGGTAGTGATGGAGTTATATAAGATATTTTATGTTTTAAAAACTTATTTCAGTTGTCTTTTTTCTATACACCTAGAGAGCTTAATGACGTAGCACATAAATTATCTAGGTGGGGTTCGAGGATAGATGTTATATTTGGCTTGATAGTCTTCCTATGTGGCTATCTGGGATTGTAATATCACACATCTCTATAACAATAGCATTTCCTTTGACCAAAAAAATACCAACAAAATTCCAGATTCACTTCCATCAAAACGATTGACGTTTCAAAGAAAAAAACATAAAAACCGTTGATGATACTTATGATTTGGCAAAATTGCATGAATTCAAATTACAAAAGCAAATCATCAGATTAATGAAACAATAAAAATTCTTATTTAACTAAGAATTTTATGTATATTGATACTAATTTTGTAGAATAATATAACTAGTCAGTACACACGTGCGATGTGCGTGTAATTGGATATATTATATTTTTTAAATATGATTATTATTTATAATCATGTTATGTTTGTGTGAATAAAAAGAAATGTATGTTAGTACCATATTCTTCGTTTTTAGTTTATGTCAGTAAAATAAAGACAATTCATTCAAAGTTATCCATTTAAGATTAACTTAAGAATGATTAATTAATTACTTATTTTCTAAATTCACTAGTCATGTAGCGCGTGCGTTGCACATGATATCATATTTCAATATGTTTAATATTTTATTGTGTTGTACGATTCAAAATTATTTATTGAAGATGAAAATAACAAACTGGTGGTAAGATACTGAAATTCGACTGATTAATTGTTTTGCATTAATTGCGTACATATGGAACACAAAAATATCTTTTTGCAACAAAAAGAAATACAAACGACCGAGAGATAAACAGTTAAAGTTAAGAAATATTAAAGCACACAAAATTTAAAAAGTATTTTAATAATTAATTAATAATTTTAATTAATATATTAACAAAAATAATTAATATGCTTTTCTAATTTTTATTAAGTGAATTGTTCGATGTATGTATAAGTATACGTGTCAACACAATCAAATTTTAGCTTATCAAATAATAAAGAGTGGCATTGAAATAGTAATAGGATTTTCTTCTCATATGACTTTTAATATATTATTATTATAAATATAGCTTATACATAGATGTAAATTTGAAACAATAGTATATTATATATATTTATTGAATTCATTTAATAATTTAACTTATTAATTTCTACTACTCCCTATTAGTGAGAGGTCTTAAAATTAATCTAAATATTCAAACCAAAATCATAACTATTAAATTAGATTTTCTAAATTAAATGTTCTTGTTTAAATTTATAGTATATATATAATGTAACGTTTATTTAAGATAAATTATTGAGAGTAATTAGATATTATGACGGATAATTTATGAGAAATGAATACTTAAATATTTATTATTGAATTTATTATCTTAAAATACCATTTAAGAAAATTTAAGAATCATAAATGTGTAAAATGGTCAAAAAATGATTCTCATTGTTTCACCACTTTTAATAAATTGTAGATTATAGATTAAATACATGAATAGATTTAAAAAAATAAATGTCTACTTTGATCCATTTGTTATAATTCAGCCAATTGTTAAATGTCACATGTGTATTAGAAGGTTACTTTGAGTAATGTATCAATAATAAATGGATAAAATTATAAAAAATGATTCTCATCTCCTTCTTACTTTGATATACTAGATTTAAACAAAGTGCATTGCGTATTATATGTAGAATCAATTATGCAATGACAACTAATGTTATAAATTTAAGCTATTTTATACATTATGTAGAATCAAACTAGTGGTAAGCTATATGAAATTTGAATGATTGGTTTCTTTGTGCTGACATACATACAGACTAAAATTTCTTTTGTTACAAAAAGAAGTACAACATAAATTAAAAAAAGTATCTTAATTAATTATCAAACTAATAATTAATATATTATTATTCAATTTTATTAATGAACCCCTTCAATATATGTATAAGCATACATGTGAACTAATCACGTTTAGGCGTGTGAAATAATAAAATGTAACATTGAAATTATAAATTGTAGCCTATATAAGATTGTTCATGAAGTGACATTCTTATTATGCGACGCAACAGTTAACATATTTTTATTTAATTTTATTAAGTGAACTGATTTAATGTATGTATAAGTATACGTGTCAATAAATTACATTTAGGCGTATCAAATAAGAAAAGTAGGAATTGCAAGTTATAACTTAGATAAAATCGTTTATAAAAAGATTTCTCACGTGACTCATAATAATTATTATTGAAAATTTGTATTACAGCTAGATGCAAATCTGAATCTATAATATGATCTAAAGTTAGTAAATCCATTTAGTAATTTTAACCTATTAATTTTCATTATTCACTATCAAGGACATATTAATCTTTTTAAAAGTTAGTCTAACTACTCAAATCAAAATCTTAAGTATTCAAATTATGTTTTCAAAATTAAATTTATGAGTCTAAATATATATCATAAGCAATGTAAGATGAATTATTGAAAATAATTAAATATTATCGTGGATATTTATGAGAATAAATACTTAAATTTTATTATGGAACTTAATATTTTGAAGGCCATCTAAGAAAATTTAAGAATCATAGATGGACAAAGTAGTCAAAAAAATGATTATCATTGTCCATAGATTTATAGATAAATAAAGAGCTATATATATTAGTCAATTGTACGCGCGTTGCACGTGTTATGAAGAAATTGACCTAAATAATTTATATAAAAATACGTATGAGATTACAAATAAAAGTGTTTGATCACCTTCTAACTTGTTATGTCAAATACTAAAAATTCAATCTCTTAAATGTTGATTATATTTTTTGTTAAAGATTTTGTGTTGTTATAGAGAATTAATAATTTTGTTAATTAATATCTCAATTTAACATGTTCTTAGGCACTGCAATTTGGTTGTTGATTATATTGCGAAGCTGACATTTACTTCAGTTCCTTGACGTATTTGGTTTAATGTGATTCTTCGTGATGTTTTGATCTGGTACTTATATTAACTCTTGTTAGTTTGTTTTCTTGTTATTATTTTGTTGTTAATTTTATTCCCTTAAAAATGTAAAAAAGAATTGAACTGTTAATTTCAATATCAAATTATTCACTTATACAATTTCTTGACATAATGTGATCAATTTAAATTGATTTATCTCTTAACTTTTCACAACTCATGTATTTTAAATAATTGAGATAGTAAATGTGATTTTGGTAGAGAGAATACCAAAAGACTTATCAATTTAATATTTCATATAATAGTGATGGCAATTTGTGTCTGAAAAGGATTTCTCTCTCTTAGTCGTATTTATATATACTATAGACTTGAAAAGGGTAAAAATGATTTGAAGTATTAATTTCAATATCAAATTTTTCGCTTATACAATTCTAACAAAATTTAATCTATTTAAACAAATTTGTATCTTAATTTTTGACAACTAATATATTTTTAGTAATTGAGATGGTAAATGTGATTTTAATAGAGAGAGTATCAAGAGACTTGTCAATTTGAAATTCTATATAATAGCGATGGCAGTTTGTGTTAAAAAAATAATTCTCTCATCTTAACCTCATTTATATATACTACCGATTTATATATGCAAGGATATTATATATATAAAATAAGTAGAAATCTTACCAAATAGCACATTTGCCTAGTTTTACATAAAAATTGCCCAATATAATTTTTAACTCCAAATTTAGAGGATTTCTTTTTGGCCAATGTTTTAAACGAACGACTTTTCACATTTATAACCTTTAGCATGTTTTCTGCTTTATTCTTTACTAACAGGAGCGTATATTTTGAATTATGTCGAATAGATTAGTTCAGAACTTCCCAAATTCTGTTTCAAAATTATAGTTCAAATTATATTTCTTCTTTATTAAAGTGGTTTCAATTTTTTCAATATCGTGAATCCCTTAAGAAAACATTTTCTTCCAAGTGACAGTGATGTATTCGTAACTTTAAGAAGAGAGAATTACAATGACAAAAAATGAGGGTCAGTTTTACAAATATCCAAAAATAATTTAAAATGACCGGAGTAACTAATTTAGCTACGAAAACACACATGCATAATGTAAAGAAATAAGTTAGCCTTGTATAATTTTTGCAACTAAATTAATTAGTCTGACTATTTTTGTAATTTTTTTCCTATCATTTTTACTAATGTGTCCTTTTTTTTGTAATATTCCGTTTTAAGAATAAGTTTTTTGGCTTCTTATTTTAAACGCAGACACTTCTCCTTATTTGAGCTATTTTTCATTTTCTTTGTAGTTGGGCTGATGTGGAGGCCTACAACAAGATATTTTAAAGGGAGAATATCAATAATATGACATTCTAAGGAAAAAAATAAAAAAAATAGTCAAGGATAAAAGAAAAATAAATAATAGCCATCCCAAATCTAAAAAAGAAAAAAATTTTGACGCCACATAACAAGCCTCCCGCGCCCCAACGAAATTAATCTCAATGTTCAGAAAATTTATATAATATATATTGTATATATAAAATATGTGCATATATATTTTTTATATACGATATATATTATATAANGTCCATTTTTCAAAAATGGTGCAAGTGGGTGATTTTATATATATATATATATATATATATAAAATCACCCACTTGCACCATTTTTGAAAAATGGACTTCCACTACTCTAAATTTTAGTAGTTTATATAATATACATTATATATTATATATACCTGTATAATTTTTACTGTATATATATACAATATATATTATATAAACTTTATGGACAAAAAATTAAAACTTCACTGTCGCACATGTGGAACAGTTTTTGGTGCGGAATTTTAGTTTTTTTTTAATTTGGCCAGCTATTTTTTATTTTATTTCATCTTTGACTATTTTTTATTTATTTTCTTAAAATGGTCTATTCTTGATGTTCATCCTATTTTTAACATGACTTATCTGTCATCATCACTATATTTAAAGGGTGAACATCAAGAAGACACTTATAGACAATTTTTAAGGAAAAAATGGCCAAAGATAAAATAAAAAAATAGCTCTCTTAATTGTCAAAAAAATGAAAGTTTGGCTCAAAAAATCATTCTCCATGCGCACTAGCGAGATGTTGAATTTTTGTTCACAAAGTTTACATAATATAAACTGTATATATAAAATGTCTTACAAAAATCACACATGTATATACTATATCTACTGTAAATATTATATAAATAATTAAAATTTAGAGCAAGTAGTGTGCGTGGACGGCAATGTATCTTACGTGTGAATGTTTGGTTTTTTCAAAAATTGTGTTTGCGACCGTTTTTTATGATTTTTGTTTAAAAGTGATCTAATAATTACTAGTAGCAGCCCAAGCCCATTACCAAAGGAATGTAAGTTGTAGGATTTTGGGCAATTCGGGGGCGAGTAACTTCCTTAATTGGGCTGAGTCTAAGAGCGTGTACATATGGCTGGCTAGGGTTTATCACTCCCTACCTCCACTGCTGAATCCCTCTCTTCGCATATATAATTTCGGTAGCCGCCTGGAGCCCAAGCTTCGGTTTCTTCCTTTTCTCTGGTACTCTCTTTCTCTCTACTCCCAATTCGCAACATTCCTCCATTTACCGGTTGATTTTATTCTAATTCTTTTGCTTTCACTTATTTGATCGTTCTTCTAAATTTTTAGATCTATAATCCATTGTTTGTTTCCGTTTTTTTTTCGTTGGGAACTTTGAATTTTGAAAGGAGATGCTTGTAATTTACTGATTTTATATTCAGTTTAAAGTTTGCGGATCTCCATTTCCCTGTGTATAATTTTTCGCGGGTAGTAAAACGACTGCTGGTGTGACATTTATATTTTTTCTCCCTTTGCGGGTTTAATATATTACGAACTGTTTCATGTTAATCCGTAGTTTATATTGTTTGTGAAATTTAAATGAGGTTCTCCTTATGCACAGGAGAAAAAGCTATAGCCGGTCTCTGGGAAAGGCGAAGCTTAAAAAATGAGGTATTTAAGAGACTAATCTTGTTGCTTTTAGAAGTTTATTTCCGTTTTGAGAGACCAATTATGTAGGGATTGGTTAGTAAATACTTACATGTTAGTATGACTATTAAATTATGTTTTTGTTCCGCAATCCCATCTGTTCAAGATATTCGGTTTGAGATAAGATAGTACTTGTAGCACATTCTAAATTTGAATTCGTATAGAGATGGATTATGCGACATGCTGATAGAGTATTTCAATTTCAACTACATTTGTGACTTGTGCTTCTCTTTTTAATTATAGCCTTATTTTAATTTCAACTCTTTCTTGCTCATGATGCAGTAAGCTTCAGAGTGATGCGTTGAGAGAAGCTATCTCGACTATCTTCACCGATAGCAATGAGAAGAAGCGGAATTTTACAGAGACCATTGAATTACAGATTGGGCTGAAGAACTATGATCCTCAGAAGGACAAACGTTTCAGTGGTTCTGTTAAGTTACCACACATTCCTCGTCCGAAGATGAGGATTTGTATGTTGGGAGATGCTCAGCACGTTGAAGAGGTAGAATTCGTTCTGCTGTTTCTCATTGTTTCCATCATTTACACTGTTGATTGAAGACTTCACTTTGAAATATTCTTACATCATGATAATGCTCTGAAAATTGAGCTGGAATTTTTTGTTTGTACAAGGTTGCTGGAAACATTGTTCTATTGGCCTTCTTGATTTGTATTGGATTATTTACTCTGCTGCATCCCATATTGTACTTATTTACGGTGCAGATATATATATAAACTGTGCACCTACTTGATTTGTATAGGATATGTTTGGTTTTCAGATGTATGTATATATCTAAACATTTCAATTTTGAAACTCAATTTTTTTACATTTGCTATGGCTAGAATGTTTAACGTATATTGCTATATATTTATGAGATTTGGAAATGCTACAGGCAGAGAAAATAGGTTTGGATTACATGGATGTGGAAGGTTTGAAGAAATTAAACAAAAACAAGAAGTTGGTGAAGAAGCTAGCCAAGAAGTATCATGCCTTTTTAGCTTCTGAAGCTGTCATTAAGCAGATTCCACGTCTGTTGGGACCTGGTCTTAACAAGGCAGGCAAGGATATTTGTAACTTAGTCTTAAATGTTATAAAATGTTTGTTGCTCTTATACCACGCTGCAAGAGCTTTAATTTGTCCATACTTTTCTGGATCTTATTATAATCCTCCTTTTCATTAACCATAGGAAAGTTTCCAACTCTGGTTACTCACCAAGAATCGCTTGAATCAAAAGTCAATGAGACCAAGGCAATGGTCAAGTTTCAGCTGAAGAAGGTACTCTGCATGGGAGTTGCCGTGGGTAATCTCGCTATGGAGGAAAAGCAGGTCTTCCAAAACGTTCAAATGAGTGTTAATTTCCTTGTTTCCTTGTTGAAGAAGAACTGGCAAAATGTGAGTTAAGCTCTTCCTTTTTCTTCTCCTTCTTTTATTAATAATATACACTGTTAATTTATACTCACTATCTGATCAACAGATTAGATGTATTCTACAGTCCTTATTAAACATTTCTGATGAACATATTCGTTTGTTTGGGGATCTTATCAGGTAAGGTGCTTGTACCTGAAGAGTACAATGGGGAAAGCATACCGAGTTTTTTAAGCACAATTATCTAGTACCGTGAGTTGTGTAGGAAAAGAGCTTTGCGAGCTATAAGATACATTATGAGAAGAAGTGTTTCCTTTAGAACAATGAAATTTTCTTTGTTGTTATATGATGGCTACCTGAAATTTTTGTTCGTACTGATGGAGATGGTAATTTATTATTAATTTACTTCTGGTTTAATTTGGTTCCATGAATACTTGAGTCAATAATTGCCCGCATAGTTAATAGAGATGACAATTTGCTTCTTTAGTTAGAAGCGACGTGTTGTCTTATTTTATGTAGGAAGACAGAATGAGGAATGATAGTTGCTCAACGGTGAATGAAATATTACATAGTCTCAAACATCCCTAGTCCCTATTTCGGCGATTGGTTGGCTTTATCTGTAAGCCATGCAGTTCATGCTTCTCATTTTGTTAAATAAAAAAGGAATATTAATGCTCACCAAACATTTGAGAGAGAGAATCCAACTAGATCTCCCGAAGTAGGAAAAAAACAAATAAACAATTTATCCTTAAAGATATACATGTCCAAAGCATAAAAATACATTAACTACGTTTCAAAGTATAAAAATTACATACAAATAAAACTAAGGCGGTGTTTGTTGAATGGACTGGATCTAAAATGGTTTCTGCATGAGTACATGAATATCGTTCCTCTATTTTTTTTCATGTAATTCTCATTATATAGTTAATTCTAATGGTTCTTGGTTTATTTAAAGACCCTTAGCAATTGTAAGTAAATTTTTTTTAAATAATGATAGATGATTAAATTTTAATTGAAAATGTGATGTAATAATCACGTTCCCCATTTTTTTTGGTCAAAGAAGCCATTCAGATTGTATAATTAATTAGTGACTGAACATAGTATGATTACTGATCAAGAACATATAAAAACGAAACGGGATCTAAAATGGCGGGAACAATCAGAATAAACGATTCTCCCCACCCGAACGCGGGAAGCAGGCAAGAAAGAGAGAGATTGAAATAAATCGAAGAGAAGAAAGAAGTCAAGGCAGAGAGACAAATGGAGAAGAAAGTACTGAGTGAGGCGGAAGTGCTGCCGAAAACTATCGTACGCCGGGTTGTTAAGGATAAGCTCTCTCAGTGTGCCCACCCTCACGACATTTCCGTCAACAAAGACTCTCTATTGGCCTTCTCCGAAAGCGGTCGGATCTTCATCCATTATCTTTCCGCTACGTATGTCTACTCAAACTTCAAACCCTAGCTTCTCAAATTCATCCCAGAAAATTGGAATTAGGGCTTCATATGAATTCATTCTTTCTGTCGATGTGGAATTTGGATTTTCGATTCCCGGTTTCTCTCTTATGGTGTGGGGGTTTACAAAACCTAGAATTCTGATTTCGGAATCGTAAAATTTTCTGTTCCAAATCTGGAGGTTTTTATGGATTTCTTCTTAGGCTTTTCTTATTGTGTACAGAGCGAACGATGTCTGCAGGGAAGCGAAGAGGCAGACAATAAATGCCGATGATGTACTTAAAGCGCTCGAAGAGATTGAGTTTTCTGAGTTTGTTAGGCCTCTCAAGGCCTCTCTTGAAGGTTCGTTAACTTCCAGCATTCATATGTTTCTTTAATCTTCTGAATTATCCTCCTAAAAATGTTAGGGATTTGATTATTCTCCCAAGTATTAGGGACAACAGGGGAAAAATAGGAATAGTAATAGAATTAGGGGGAAAAATGTAGTTCCTTTTACTTTTTTATTTTCCTCTTCAATTCTCCTGAAACCAAACAATTGAATGATTTTGCATAACCTTTATTGCTTTCTCTTTATAATCTCCTACCGCCAAACATCACATTAAATTTTAAAGTTGTCAAGTGAACAAGTAATTAGCTGATCTTTTGTAGAAATATTACTTCTCTAAAGAAAATTTCACCATTAGATGATATCTCAAACTGTTAATCTAATGAAATTATAGTCAGTGGAGACATTTCTTAAAATGGATTTACAAGTCTCTTCCTGAGCTGGTGTTCATCTTGGTTTGCCTCAGAGTTCAGGCGGAAGAATGCGGGAAAGAAGGCGGCAGCATCCAAGTCTAAAGAAGTGAAAAAGAAGAGAAAAATGGAGGAGCCTGTAATAGAAAGTGGAGGGAGTGGAAGCAAAGAAAATGGAGAAGAAGACAATGAAGATGAAAATGGAGAAGAAGATAATGAAGATGAAAATGGCAGCAGTGATGGTTAAGCAGCAACACCATTGCCTCACACCCTTGTTAGAAAATTGGAAATATTTATTCTGTATTTCTCTGTCTAAGTTGATTACATCTGACTACTCTGCTGCAATACATATTCCAATTATCCAATCCACCAGATCTTCCTTATAGCGTTTCACTCTAGTTTTTGATTGCACTAGCTTGTTGATTTTTGTAAGAATGATTTCCTTACCCATTGTCGAAGTTCAATCTTGTTTCTATTTACACCATTTCAGGAGAGAATAAAATTTTTAAGGTACAAGAAGAGAAGTTCAATAGTGAAGGGCCAATGGATGTAAAACGATCTCCAACTCTCATATATAGGATAAAGACGAAAAAAATGCAAATTGGCTGTTAACTGAAACGCTTAAGTCGTTTGGTTAAGGTGAGTTTATATATTTGAATTAATTCTTGAACACCCGTCCAAACATGTAAGTTTAGAAATTTTTAATGGATCTAACACGTGGTGGTATGGAATGAGCTTATGATCCTGGAATATTCTTGATAAATTATAAGTTCATAATAGCTCATTCTCGAGTGGAACCTACCTACATTTAAATGAAGAATAATAATAATGAGGTGAGGGTTTGAATTCTGAACTCTCGTTTTGATAACATGTTAAATTGTTAGTTAATCTAAAAATTTAAACAATCGAGTTTTGATGAATTTATACATTTAAATTAATTTCTTCATAAAATCAAGTTTTTTTTTTCATTTTTTAAATCCAACACGTTTACACTACATTAGTGGAAAAAGAACATCTAACTTAGAAAATACTGAAAATTACACCAAATAGTAGTTTCTACACATATAATTAGGTTTTTGTCATCATTTTAAATTCGTAGATTTTCGTATAACTCTGGGTTGTTGTGGAAGGCCTTCAGATAAAAAACTACCTCCGTCCGACGGCAACCATGTATATTCTCGGCGATTAGTTTTAAAAGAGAGAGGGAGAATGATATTGTTTTCGATTTTAGGTTTGAAAGAGTTAATTGAAGATAGAGGAGTGAGGAAAATGTGTAAATGTCATTTATTAATTGATGAGAGTGTGTAGAATAAGGTAAATAATTAATTATTGATGAGAGAGAGAGAGAGTTTTCGATTTTAAGACGGATGAGAGTGTGCATGATAAGGTAAGTAATTAATTATTGATGAGAGAGAGTGTGATTTTAGGCGTAAAAGAGAGAGATGAGATAGAAAATATTGTACATATATATTATTTTACGATGAAAGAATGTATGATTGATAATGTAAATAATGAATTTTGATGAGAGATGATATGATTGATAAGGTAAATAATAGTTATTTGATTAAAATATTTAAATTTTAAATTAATGATGAGAGTGATACTTTGTTTTGATTTGAGAGATTGAAATGACAGAGAGATTTTTATGCACAAAAATAACGGATTTGAGAGAGAAGGGAAGATATAAAGTTATAAATATCTATTATTTTATATTTATTTATAATTGCATTAATTTTCAGATTAATATTATAGAGGGCATTTAGGATGTTTACATAACCAAAATCGGAGATTTAATTACAGATTTTCAGAGATTTAATTACAGATTTGATTGATAAAAATTTAATCATATACTATAATATTAGTATTTGTCGAAAAATCACTAGATGATAAGGATAGCTGCACTACGGGAAAAAAACCCCAACGCCCAGTTCTAAAACAATATGCTAAAAAGCCTTAACCACCACCTAACCCATCTCATAACTTGGGTTAGGCGGCAAATCTCCAAGATTCCACAAATCTCCAACCATCAAATCATCACGTTCACCTCCCATGCCAGCCACCTTACCTTCGTCGAGCATGCTTATGATGTTTTCATCCTTCGATTTCTCGCTTTGGAACCCTTGCCTTTTGTTTAATTTTGGTTGCATTGGTAAACTTTACACTTTGTATGTTTATTATGTACAGAAAAGTCTGAGCTATTTGTTTCCGGAAGAGAGATGTGAAATGCTTTGTTTTGTTTTCATCTATCGAGGAAAATGAATAAACAAAAATAATGACAAAAAATAGTTTTCTTGATCGCTTATAGCAAATTGTTTCCTTTTTTCTGTCTCAACAACCAATCTACAGGAGCGGTTAGTAATTTCCTTTAAAATTAATGTTAACATTCTTATTTCTCAATTTGATTCTAGTAGACGTCCAAAAATGATACTTTACAAAAAAAACATACTCGATGATGTAAGAGGAAAAAGAACATGAGAATAGACTTCTTGTTCAATAACCTCTCCCATCATTTTCACTTATCATTTGCCTTTGATATTTCCTTCTTAAATTTTCATTGCCAAAACATATATACCCAAAGAAAACATAGGTAAAGGTGATCCTGAAGGGAGTAAGCAACAGAGTGGCAGAAACAGTAGTGTGATTAAGATATCATAATGAAAACCTGATAGAAGCAACAAATACAGTTTAGCGTCAAATATGGTACAGAATCATGAGGAGATACGGCACGAAAATTCAACCGGGCATTACGATATACTAAACTCATTGTTAACCATAATTAAAGAATCAGAGGGATTGACGTTTTAAGCAAAGGCATAACCCTCTCATAGTTCTAAAGCACATCAGTGTGAACAACTAATATGGGCGATACCTTCGCCCAGGTCCACTATCATTGCTAGGCCTACCCCTACTAGAACTGCCACCACTTCTGTTGCCACCGCTTCCACCACTCCTGCCATTATTTCTTGGATGGGAAGGAGTGATTGGCTGTGCTCCTCCTGGTTGTTGCCTGTAGTAAACATCAAACTGCCTTTAATTACCAAAATTGAGAAACCCATTAAGATACTCGTGTTTTCTTCACTAAGCAATTGATTATAGTTGCTGCATTTATTCTCTTCTATAGTAGCAGCATAGATATTTCTTTTTTTTCTCAAATACTACATTATAATCTGCAAAAAAGGTAGACCATGTAAAAGGATGTTATGATTTGCTTACAAGACGTATCCTATCCGCCCATCTGGTAGCAGCATTGGCATCATTGCCATGCCAGAAGGAGTTGGTCCCCTTCCATAGATCAAGGGCTGCAAGACATGCACAACTCAATATCAATACAGATATAGACACCTCAGAATACTTGTGAAAAGAAAACAGGCATACAAGCAATTTATGCTAAAATATCATCAGGTGCAAAACATGTCATTGTTAATACTCCACAATACTCCACAAGGACTCAACCTTACCACTAAGTAAATATTTCAAGGTAAGGAAAGACTGAAAACTTCATTCGAAAGGTAATGAAACTTAACAGAATTAAATAATAACTTGCTTAAGTCAATTATCAAACTCATCAACAGTCAAGTAATAAACCTTAATAAGCATTTAAAATACCAACGTGCTAAAAATGTCATTTGTCATGACTGGATATTCACTATTGATAAAATTCCGAGTTGGAACTTTTAAAGTAGTTTCTTTATCAGCCTGTTGTCCAATCAGAGAGAAGTTATAAAGAACCAACCAAGAACACATACAAGTCAAAACATCCCATGCCAAACAACGTATATAAAAATGTCATTTGAAATGATTATTGGTGGAAAACAGTATCAACTCGCCTGCGCAAAACCACCAGCACCATATCCTGCACTAACAGCACCATAGGGATTCCCAACAAAACCATAGCCAATCCGAGGTGGATAATTTGGAAGTAACCCCGAGTTCTGGGTACTTGATCCACCAGACTTTTGATCTGCCTGTGGCTTTGCAAGAGAACATTCTACGACTTGACCTGAATATGACAAACCAAATAACAGTCTTTTAACGGGAAGAAACCAACCCGGAAACAGCACAGAGCCAGCTGAAGATATTTTGGAAAAATCAAAATGCTGAAGCACGAAAATTATTGACGAAATAATAACCATCAAGCTCATATTTTTCGGTGTTCTTCAGAGCTTTCATTGCACTTGATCTCTCCGCAAAATGTACAAAACCAATTCTATTCTTTTCCTGTCCTGACTTTGCGGGTGGAAGAACCACTTTTGTGATCTTCCCATGATGTTCAAATAGCCGCTTTAACTTCTCTTGGGTCACATTCTTTGGCAGATTCTTTACATACACCGCCTTCACCTACAGAGGACAATAAGTCAGATCTTTTAATCCTAACATACAGAAAGCCAGTCACAACGATCAATATATTGCTCTATATGCAACTTCTAGGTAAATATGAACCAGAGCTGTAGCTGCTGAAATCTATATTCAGATAAAACCCAGAGACGCAAAATAATGCACCATGACTGTACTTCAGATTGTTTAATCCAAAAATCTTTATTGCAAGGGTTGTGATATCAAAAACAAAAATTCATCAACTCTAACACTTCCTTCATTAGGCTCCACCTCCTTTCCCTTCCACAATTTTCTGTTCTTTCATAAACTATATTTTTTTATCTTGTAGCATGTTCTCTTACAAACTATGTCAAATCAGAAATCCTAGGACCTACTTTGCAGCAAGTTTATCATTTCATGGTACTTCTTTTATGGACAATGAGACCACATATATAACATTTATTTTAAATGTAAATATATTAATGTTTATGCAAGAAAGGCAAATAAACAAAACATTTATTATTTTTTTTATGATGGAAGAAACAGACATTAACAGTAGAAGGAACGTGAACATTTACCATCACACATGTTCCGCATCAAGAAATCATTGCTGAAACTTTCACGGACAAATAGAAATAAGAGCAGTTTAACAAAAACCTGTGAAGTAGCAGATGAATCAGCATTTTTAGGGTCAGCCCAGCTCACAGTTGGAGCATTATCATCCAACTTAAATTTTGGGTTCATCATCTTTTGCCTAGAGTATTCAGCACATGCGTGGTTATAGTAGTCAATAAAAGCAAAACCCCGGTTATTGCTTGTATTCTTCATATCCTGTGGCCAAGAGTTGTTTAAATAATTCAAGCGACTTGTAGGTGAAAAAATTGTTGCAGAAAAAAGAGTTATTTTTGAGAAATGAACACTAATGAAGGATTAAGGAATTGAAGTACGACAATCACAATATATCATGTAACATTTTGATTAAAAAAAGTAGCATATCAGAAATAAGAATTCTTCTGACTGACCTTAACCAGTTCAATAGCTGTAACTCCAGGCCCAACCTCCGCCACAACCTTCCTTAGATCTTCCTCTCCCCAGTTTCTAGGAACATTACCAATGAACAACCGATGCTTGGCTTGAGATGTTGAACACTTGATCTTTTTTCCCTGTGTCACAAAAAGAGGGAGTGAGATAGAGAGAGAACACAACTACACAGAAACAACAACCTGCCAACCTGCTGAATGCACAAGCATGCACGAGGGTAGACAACAAACATACAACGTAAGAATGTTATGTTACCTTAAATTCTGTGTTGTTCAATTGATCCATCGCTTTCGTAGCGAATTCTACGCCTGTAAAGGTCACAAATGCAAAGCCCTTATTCTCATTTGACTCTTTGGCTTTCATGATACGAACCTATAAAATAACACTGTAAATCATTTCTTCTGTGAAGAGCACATAATCATGTCTCTTTTGTGAACAATAGTTCAACTTACCTCTGTAACATCTCCTATGGACCCACAAAGATCCCTCAAATCATCCTCAGAAGTATCTTGAGTAATGCCACCAATATATACTTCAGAGCCATGGGGAGGAAGGGCAAGAAGTTCTGCATGTCTTTTCTTTTCATCCTCATCTTCAAACTCCACTTCTTTGTTGCTAAGGACACGCCGAGTGTTAGTTTGATCGGCATTATTAACATCCTCCTCTACTTCTTCAACCTCGTCCTCCTCCTCCTCGTCCTCCTCGTCCTCCTCCTCCTCTTCTTCAACCTCTTCTTCTATTTCTTCAACTTCCTCCTCTTCCTCTACTTCTTCATACTCAACATCTTCTTCATCCATTGCCTCCTCAGGATCATTCTCTTCATCAAAATCAACCCTCTCATCAGAGTCAACTGGCCTTTCATCTTCCCTTTGCTTTTCCGGTTCAACATGCTTAGCAGCTGATGATGCATTTGCTTTTGCCCTTGGCATCTTAATTGTTTAATTAAACAAGCTTGCAAGGTAACTGTGAAGAAGGCACAGAGGCCAGAAGAATTCATGGGAAGAAGTACACAAATATTGAAAGGAGGAAACAACATGAAAGGCCAAAAGAAGTTGCAGGACGTGAAGCTCAAATGAACATGTGTCATGAGATACGATTCGAGGGGTCGTGAAAGACTTTGGGATAGTGAAACACTAAAAGAATCAGTAAAGAGACAGGCTAAAGAGATCTCTGAGCGACAATTATGAGATTTATGGTGGTGGTGCACAAAGTCAAAGACATGAAATTCTTGAAATCAGAATAACACCGTTATAAAAGTTATTGTCGTTAAAGCCTTCTATTCTCTTTATTACAAAGGATCCACATGGTCGCTTACTACAGAAAGTAGAGAAAATCATATAAATGATAGTCGAACTAATCACGGAAACAATTGTCATGTTTTATGGTGATGTAAGGAGACAGATGAAAGATACACAAAGAAGTGTTTATAGGGATGAAACTTCTGAATCAAACAGGAGAATCAAGCTATAAAGTTCAATCTCACAAAAATAATACCAGTTCCAAATTAAATGTACCAACATTGGTACCCTCCTGCAATAAATGGACAAATAACTACTCAGGAATAAACATCATCCTAATGTTTTGAGACAACAATTAAACTATCAAATACCAGAAGACTCCTTTCCTTAAATAAGACCTTCAAGTACATTTTATCAAGAAATGATGCATGAGAGTCTGAAAATATTTCAGACTTCGTTCTCACTGACCATGCCACAAATACTGAAACTAATAATAAACATATAAAAGATATGTGATATACAAAATCGTTTTACTAGAAATTCTGGAATAACTAGAAGAAGATGACATTTAATTCTTGAACTCTAGAAAATGATAAAATTGTTGATCACTAGTGACTGATACCGGATAATAGGTTAACTTTAATCAATGCTGATAAAATTTTAAACGATTAAGACCTGGAGAAAAACAGATCGAAACTTTAAGGAACATCAGCTCTCAATGCTTTCTTATTTTCTATGTTTCTTTGACCTGCCTAGAAAACACACATGGCAATGTCTCTCATCACACTATTATATCAGTTACTAATATATTAAATGAGAATCCAATTTTGGAGGCACTGGATGCAACTAGGTCATAGATTCCGAAGATGCTAATTAACTAAGCACTAGGTGCCAATCCTATTACGTGTGTGCTAGTAAAAGCAGTAAATATCCATAGTTTCACAGTAATTCAACCACTTTGTAACAACCATAATATTCATATTGTCATGACTCCATTCTTAAAAGGAACGCAATTTCATTTTAAGTTAACATACTACAAGGGAAGTTCAAGCTCGTTTGCTTAATTTTTGTGTCCATTCCATCGCTCCATTACTAAGCTGTAAAAGCGTTCATTTCACTAAGCTCAAGCATTACAAAACCACATTAAAAACTGCACGAAATACGTTCCTTTTCTCCTTCCCAGATAAAAGTTCAACAACTTCGGTGCATGCGTATTGGTTTCAACCACCACTCCAGGTAAGGAAAAACAAGTAAACGAATCTTTACCTCAAACTTCGACAACAATTAGTAACTTGTCAACTCACATCTTAGAAACCGATAGAAAGCAGTAAAGTAGGTAATCACCTTGAAAACGAGTGCCACAGGCAGTGTCAGAGAACAACAAACAAAATGAAAAATTTGCAGCATAGGAAAGAGTCCAGAGGCAGAGAGAACCCGAGAATTCATGAAAGAGTATATGATAATGAGAGAAAGAAAGAGTACCGAACAAAATTTCTGCAAAATAATCGATGGAAAGAAGGAGAGAGTGAAACTTTGAAGAGCTTTCAATCTGAAATTTTGATGAATATTATGGAAACCCCCTTTTCGTCTAAATGAAGATTCTGGACAAACCCTAGACTCTGCCTTAAGCTAGTCTTCCCTCGATTGCTTCAATAATCAATAATGATCGGGTGATGATTGAAATTACTATTATGCCCTTAAATACGGAGTAAGAAAATAGTATATTACGGAGAGACGGTACTGTCTAGAGTTTAGAAAAAGAGTTTATTTTATACCCTAACTCTAAAATTGGCCCACATTTTTTCAATTAAGCAATAATTCTACCCCTGGGTGGGAGATTTTGCTTTTTAAGATTTTAGATAAAATTGAGGCTATTTAGATAATTTTAGTAAGAAGTTAACGGACGTTAACTGCCATAAATAGTGTGAGGGTGTGATTGTGAGTGCAAAAACTATACTAAAAGTTAGTGGTATTTTAAAGTTTTGAGGAGTGTGAGTGTCCTTTACTGAAATCAAATGAGATGTCAAAGGAATTTTCTTTTCATAACTAAATTGATTTACGGGGATTGAGAATGAGATAGATGACGGTATTTATGTCTTGTGGTAATCAACATTCAATTTTAGAATGCATGCTTGATCATATAAAATATAACTAGCTCGATTCTTGCGAGTCTGTTTTTAATTAGCAATCAACTAAAACTATTCATGAAAGAGAATGTAGATAATAAAAGAGGGTGTTAACTACCACGAAACACGATCATCAATGATGGATAAGCCAAATCGCGAGGGATATACTAAAAACTAAGGGGTTTGAGATGAGATACAAGATTTGCATCTAGATAAAATAGTACCCAAAGCTGAAAATTAGTTGTATCCAAGTTCAAGGCATTAACCAAAGATAAAGAGTCTGAATCCACTTCCTCAAAATGGATGTTCATCTCATTGGCCAATGATAACCCCTCCAGCACTGCTAAGGCCCCAATAGTTAATGCTTCAAATATGCCCTCAAGTCTTCGTGCGAAGGCCTCTATCACTTCACCATTATGGTCCCCCAAAAGTTCCACCCACCACATTGCCATTCCTTTATATTGCTCCATCAACGTTCAACTTATAGCACATTTACTTGCATTTAGAATCATATGAAGTTTAAAATCGATTTTTGTAGGAATCAGATGAAAAATGGAATGGCCAGGAATCAAAATCTGGAATTAGAGTAATGCGTTAACTGTTAGGAATCAAAATCAGTAATCAGATTATTAGGAATAAGAATAATTGTTTGTGTTTACTAAATCAATGAATCAGAATAAAATATATGACATTACTAAAATGTCATTCAAGGAAAATAAATAGAAGAAGTGATAGTTGGTTAGATAAATAGTTTGAGGGCATAATGAACTTTTCATAATTCATTTCAAATGAATAAAAAATATAGAATCATTTTACTACCATTTTAATAGAAATCTCATTACGACCTTTTTATTAAGAATCTGTTTCTATAAAGTCAAATAAATCATTCTGGTCAATATAGTGGCCCACTTAGAATTGGATTCTAAAGTCATAGTAAACACTAGAATAATAATTTGAAATTGGATTTCGCAGAATCCGATTCCAGGATAACCAAGCAAACACACCATTAATGTCATCCATTTTGGTCTGATCCAAGCCGTCACTCTAGCCAGACCATATCGAAGGGGAGCTGTCACTTCATTTGCCAAAGTAAACTCATAGGCAAATTTTTTAACCCAAGATGAGACATTGAAAGAAAGATTGAAATGCTTCCAATGCAATAAGTTATTAATTATTAAGGAAGCACCAGATACCCCAAAGTAAAATAACAACACTCACAAAGGTAGCGGAGTCGAGGAAGGAACAACATACCGCAATAACTTCAAATCATGTGCCATCATTGGGAGTCTTTAGGCAAATAAGCCACCAAACTTGCTCTATTACAAAAATCCTTATCAAGAAAGAAAAACAATAAAGCATGAGATGTCGAGTCTAGCTTCTACAAAATTTGCATCTATTACTGGGGGCAACTTTCCTTCTAAAGAGATTTGCTTTAGATTGACAAGATCCAAAGAGGCCCTCCACATGAATATCTTGACTTTGTTGGGTAAGGGGAGGTTCTAAAGTCGTCTCCATCGTCAAATTGTATTGTCCTCGATTTCTGAGGAAGACCTGCCAAGCTCAAATAAGCCTAGATTGTAACCACTCTTGACCGAATAAAGATCATTCTTATTGAAATGCCAGCAAACATGCCCCTTCCACATTCACACAATATGAATAGGGAGAGCTAATTCAACCTAATCTATATTAGATCTATTACCTTCAACTTCAAAGGCATGTCCATGAAGGAAAATCGATAGAAAAATAGTTGGTCTTGGCAACCCCAAATGGAATCTCCAGTACTAATCCTCCACCAAATACCTTTTATGAGACAACTCCACGGCCCATCGTGTGCTAAGCTACATATAAGAGCTATTAGTCTTCTCTTACAATAGAGAAGTTCGAGGAAGGAAAATACTTAGCCTCTAGGAATCACACTGCTAGACTATCTAGCCGTTGAGTGATTCGCTAACATTGCTTGGCCAACAAGGCTTGATTGAAGGTCTCAAGAGAGAGAAAGCCTATGCACCAAGGGCTTTAGGTTTGCAAAGGTTATTCCATGCCATCCAATATAGTTTTTTAGTCTGGTTCGAGGATCCGACTAAAATTTAGCCATCTCCGCACTAAGGTAATTGCAAAAGGCTTTTAGAAGATGATAATGCATGTAGGAAAGGCTTGAATCATCGACTTTAGAAGGACTTCCTTACCTCTAATTGATAATTGTTTTTCCCTCCTATGACTCATCAAACTTCGGGCCTTCTTAGTTATGGAGTTGAACAACACTTCTTTGCTAGCTTCCACACAAGGAGGGGCTAAGTACCTCTCATGGCATCGCGTGGTTCTAATGTTTAACAAGGAGGTGAGAGCCAATTTAGTTTTAGAGGAAATATTCGGGGAGCCATAACAAATTTCTCAAAGTTAATGTCCTGCCCCAAAGCTCTGGTGTGGGTACTCAATATCCCCTTAATGCTCATGCAGTTCTCTTTATCAACCTTGCATAAAATTAGGCTATCGTTCGCAAAAAAGAGGTGGTAAATAATGAGGCTACTGCGGTAATTTTTTTTGGATAGATAAGCTGATTTCTCCATTGAGCGTCCGATAATAAGGCCGAAAAACTCTCAACACACAAAGGAAAAGAGCGACAAAGGATCCATTTGCTTCAAGCGTCATTAGATTTCCATATACCGAAAAAATTCACCACAAAAGAGAAAGTTAAGGAGGAAATACATCTATAAACATGGTCAACCCACTGATCATTGAAGCCTAGGCTTCTCATCTTGCCCTTTCTTTTCCCATTCATTGAATGAATCAATTCGAAGACAATCATAATATTGTCAGTGATAAGCCCGTCTTGACGAAGTCAAGTAGTTGAAATCAATCAAGCCATTAAGATCAAATCATGTTTCGTTGAACTAGGTCATCTGTTCAAAGAATTAACGGACCAGATCAAACATATCTAGGCCACTAGATCCACTTTCAGATATAAGCCAACGGTCCAAGTCATTTCCCGTTACACTTGCATTCGCCTTTTAGATTGTTAATACATAATGTTTTAGAATATGTTTAAATCTTAAAAATTATTAACAAAAAAATGAGTGAAAACGTAGAATGGCAAGGAAAATGAAAGAAAAATTGTACTTATTATCACTTCCTCATTCCATGGACCCATACAATGAATGCATCATACGATTTTTCTTCCTTTTACCCAGACCACAGATTTCTTCCTTCCTTTCTCTCATAGTTTCAATGAATAAACCTCATACCCTGATATCCTCACATCTACGTAACTTTCCGTTAAAATTTTGGAGCTTTTGATCAAATCAGAGTTGCTTAAAATTTATAATAATAGAAAGCAAGAGTGGGTCACACTAAGATTTAGGAGTTCTGATGGTACAAATACTCCAAAAACCTACAAAAAGCTAACTGAGCACAAAGTATAAAAGTCTGATCCGAAATAGTACCGAATAATCAAATTACATTGAAAGCGCATGAGAAGGCAAACAGGCTAGCGGTTTTCAAAGATAAATTAGTGGCTTCTTCTCAGTGAAGAAAGAAACCTTTCTTGATTAGGTATTGGTGGCTCTGGTGTATATCTGTTGACTAGCATGAGCAGATATCAGCCTTATAGAACCTCTTGACATCAAATCCTTAATTGCTCGACGTGCCAAAGAACCATTAATCTGGTAAGTAAAGAAAACAATAACATTATTAACATCAATGTGCACAAGTGCAAATGAGCATCTAGACAGACCTAAAATAATTTCCTACAAGTTCATATTCGGATTAACATGATGTGATGATATAAAAATTCAAGATGTGTATATGGGATTGTACCTATAGAATCACCATCATAAAAGTATGACACGTCTATTTACTTCATCCATGTTCAAATACTAAGCAGGCATTGTTTTCCTCAGATTTAAAATGCATAGACAACATTTTCAAAATCAGTTAACGAAAATGACTTGAAATAACTATAAGATTTTTATCAGTACCAAAGCAAGATGTTATAAGCCCAAATACCAACATCAGAATAAAAATTAGAATCCAAAATGTACCCTCAATCTGTCAGACAGGATGGATGGAGTGATGAGCTTGTACTTCGGAACCTCTGATAGAAGCTTGTCATAGGTACCTTGATCAAACAAAACCATGTTGTTTACCTTCTCCTTCTGCTTTCCTTTGCTCCATTTCTGCAAGTAAAAACCAAAGTAACACTCAGAATCTCATTCGTGCTTGCAAGGATTCAAAAAAGTCTTAAACCTAAGAGGAGGTGCGTACATCCTAACAAACTCAACCAGTACCTACAATAAATTAATAAATTTAGTCTTATGGGCATAATTTAAATTGCGCACCCTGATAACTTACAGAAGCGATGCCTGAGCATTCCTAATAGATGTGTTTTGTGCAAAAGGGCCGAAAAATCCAATACACATTTATTTCTCCACTGTGTTTTTTCGTGGGGGCTTTGGGGGAATCTTTTGGATAGTCTTCCTATCAAATGGGCCATGCATTGCTCTGTTATGCATTCTGTTTTTTTGTTGGCATCGCTTAATGCTCGTTTTTCTATAAGTCTTTTTTGGTGGTTCTCATTCAAGTGCTTTTGTGGGTTATTTGGCATGAGAAACCTTATAATTTTTTAAGGGACTGAAAATTCTTTTTGTAAAGTGTTCTCTTACTTTACTTGTATTCTTAAATAATGGGTGGGTATCCTGTTCCCCATGTTAGAGTTTGAGAAAAACTGAGTGAATGGCCTTCACTCTTTTTGTTTAGATCAGTCTCATAGGTTGTAATTACCCTGTCTCGGGTTTTTTTTTTCTAATACATATCTTACTTACCAAAAGAAAATATTGCACACACATTCTTTTCTTTTATTAATTAAAAATGAATGTAGAAATCTTACCTTCTTCTTCTGCTTTCCCCCACCAGACTTGGCAGGCTTCGAGGATGGAGGAGGAGCCTTATCCTTCTTTGGTGCCTATCAAAGTAATATTTGTTGCAAGTAATAATGAGTACAGTTTGCCAATTAGGATCTGAGTGAGAAATATTACTCCATTTGATTAACAGGGGGGACCTTAAAAGCCTTAAGCTTCTGATAAAAATTAAGGGAAATAACTAAACATCAATACACATCGAAAACGAATGTAATCTTTAGCAACTTTATTCCACAACAACGAAACAAAAGGTTTGATAATGAGTCGGCTAATAAAATTCTCCAAAAGTTTTACAGTTTGGAGATCGCAAAAATTTCGATGCAGTTCGGTCACTATGAAAAACAGGAAAAGTTATTTCCGATGGGAAACTGTTAAATTACTCAAGGTCACCGAAAGTACAATAAGAATGAACTGAGATGCACAAAAATTCGTTCAGTGACTCCGATTTTCCCCCGGAAACAAAAAGACAAGACGGAGATTCAAAGGAGCGAAAATGCGGGCTCACCATGCTTTTGATTGAATGGAAGAGATCTGATTGAAAGTAGAACGGAGGCGGCAGGGACAAGGCTGGTTAGGGCTTTGATGAGCTACGAAGAAGGTTGATTTAGTGACTTAGGGTTTTATCTTAAGACGACTAAAATGAGCCGGTATGACTATACGCCTTACTAGTGTGTTTGGATATACAGATGATGTATTTGAAAGAAAAAAATGAAAAGCTACAATCATTTATTATATTAGATTACTATTTTTATTAATTATAACTTTGAGGTTACGTTTTGTATTGAAAATTAACTTTCCTGCTATATCAAGCAACGAGACGTTAAGACTGCACAATACGACGTCGTTTCAATCTTTTGAAATAAAAAAAGAGCCTCACGAAATAATTAATAGTTCGATCATCTGGCTCATTTCCCATTTGCAGAGTACTTGGCTTTGTCTTCATTTTCACATGAAGAGTATAGCAGTTCTTCGCGACGCAAAGTTACACGAATGATATGTGAAAGAGAGCAATACACGACTTTATCTTTTTGGCTTGTCTTATTGCCTCTGTCTTCTTTGTAGTTTGGCTCTGTCCTCTTCGCACCGCAACATGGCTCTCGACTCTTCGACTCTTCGCTTACGTGAGATGCGAAGAGTTTATCCATAAAACTCTTTTAATATAATAAAAATTTTGATTTTCTTAATGATGCGATGACATTATTGTGCCTTGTGGTCCTGTGGATAACAAATGGCATAAAAGAATGTGTTACCTCTGGAGGTTTGTGCATTTTATCTAAAAACAATCCAGTGGCTTACATATTTGCTGTATTGAAACCTACGGAAGCAAGATTTCTTGCTGTTGCTTGGAGATTGAAGTGGGGGTTGCTAACACTAACAATGGTGTTGGTAGCTTCTATTAGTTTGTTGTTCACCCAAATTTGTCCTGTAGATTGTATTTTTACATGTTAACTTGTAGATTATGTTAATGAAAATTATAATGCTCTAATGTTAGACTATGTTGATCATTTGTGTAGACGTTGTTAGGATCGATCGGTTTTAAAATTAAAAAAAATTAGATTTGAATCACGAACGATTCGTGGCGGACTATCAAATTTTTTTATTAACTTATTTAATCATATTAAATAATTTAAAATTAATTTTAGTTTGATCATGCACATACGATATTAAAACGAGTAGATTAAGGGAAAATGATTTTTCACATTTACTCTGTATCGGAGAATTTCTCAACTAGCGGAACTCCCTTGAGCGTTCTCCAAACTTTAAGATAAAAATCACGAACTTAATCTTCCATGAACAATTTCCAAATTAGTCCATCAACAACCACCCGTTAATTTCAGAAATATATATTAGAAGAATTTTACGTAGTAATTTGAGTGTGGGCTCTCAAAACGATTGAAAAAGAAAAATCAAATCTTCCATTTTTCAGGTTAGTTTCGGCGGCAACAGTAATGAGAGGAGAAAACGTTTTTCTCTTCATTTTGTTGATAACAACAATTGTATCTAATACTCATCAAATTGCTATTAGATATTTATCAAAGGGTAAATTTCGGTATTTACTCATATACCCATATATTATAAAATTTCCAAAAATTCTTCTAATTATCAATTATTGCCGAAAATTACATGAAATCCTAGAGTTTTAGTTTTATCAAAATTTATCAATTCAATTGATAGTTATCAATTAATTGATTAATTTATTTTATTTAACTAATTATCTAATAATTAGAAAATCATAAATAATTAATTTCATATAACAATTATACTTAACTAACTTAAGTGACATCACATATCACATATAGGTGTAGGAAATATGCTTTGGCACCAAAACATATTTTGGTCCAACTTACTTTGTTTTTCTATTTCTGAGACCGAATGTACCCACATGAACAAATCTTAGGATTCAAATACTAGGCGAATTTATTTTTATAAATTCCTGACCTATTTAATCCTGACATCGTACGACTCCACTATATGTTCGATGCCGAATAAACTCTTGATTTATGCGAGCTACATTTTCTGTTGGTTCACAGAGTATTTTAACATAATACCCATCGTGAATATCAGTAGCAAGAGTGGAATGTAAACCTACAACTTTATCCCTTTTGTTATTATTTCCTTAACTTCTTTTATTGACTGTGAATAAGAAAGACATTATAGTGAATTATCTCGTACAATTCACAAGTCTTATTCAACGACTCATTTCATTGAATACTTGGTCAAGTTAATTTATTCACACACCCATCAATAAAGCATAAGGTGATATTGTTGCTTTCGCAATCCAACCACAAATTTTTATATCTGTGAATCACACAACTCCTACTTAATTAAATTACAATCTTAACAGTCGAGGTATTACTCGCCAATTCGAACTCACTCATTTGACATATCAAATATTGCAACTAACCAAGTCAAGTTACGTATTCACCTCAGAATTAAGGTAATTACGCAAATACCCTTAAGGTGTAACAATTAGATTTAGAGCTACGTAAATAGTTTTGGGCTCTAAACTAATTTGTTATCGGTCAATTCAACATGTTCATAATATGTCAAGGTTAACCATTTGAGTCTCCACTCTTATGCTCCAAGACTGACATCCAACGGTTCAACCTAACAGTCGTAATCAGATTCAACTGCTCAGTCGATCCTAAGATTGCGAATATTATTATGAACTATTTCAGAAGAGTTCATCTCGAGACGCTTCTATCTTCACTCTTCTTTCGTTGACAATAGTTTCAAGACTTGAGTAATTTATAAACACGCTTTAATTTAAAATAAAACTTTCAATTTATTCATAAAAAATTTCAGTAATACAAATGTTTGAGAAATAACTAAATATAAATAATATTTATTACACGCTACTTTGTGGACATATTTCGACAATATCCACTTGGACTAAAGTAGGCGTGTACAATCTTTAATACTCAAGCCCTCTAGACGACTATAAAAAACTTTACTGCTTATAGTCTTCGTGGATAGATCTGCCAGGTTGTTGACCGTCGAAATATGCGTAACAACAACGTCTCCGCGGTGAACAATCTCTCTAATTAGGTGATATTTACGTTCTATGTGTTTGAATCTCTTATGGCTTCTAGGTTCTTAGAATTCGCTACAACCCTACTTAATCACAATAAAGTGCATGGGCTTGTCAGCGTCTGGAACAACTTTCAGAGTCTTCAAGAACTTTCTAAGCCATACAACCTCCTTTGCAGCTTCCCAAGCTATCACATATTCAGTTTCCATGGTAGAGTCAGCAACGCAAGATGACTTGATACTTCTCCATACAACTGTTTCACGATTCAGGATGAACATCGATCCTGAAGTAGACATCCTGAAGTCCTTATCACCTTGAAAATTGAAATCTGTGTACCCCATCATATTCAAGTCACTACCTGTATATACAAGCATGTAATTCCTTATTCTCCTAAGATGCTTAAGGATATGCTTGACGGAATTCCAATGCTCGATCCAGGATTAGATTGGAAGTGGCTTACTACGCCCACAACATAACAAATATCAGGTCTAGTGAAAAACATCGTGTACATGAGGCTTCCTACGGCTGAGGCATAATGTATCATTCTCATGTCTTTTTCTTCTTGTGGAGTTTTGGGAGACTGCTCCTTGGAGAGGTTGACTCCATGTCTAAAGGGAAGAAATCCCTTTTTGGAGTTTTGCACACTGAAGCAATCCAACACTTTATCAATATAAGATGCTCGAGAAAGTGCCAATTGTCTTTTCTTCTGATCTCAAAAGATCTGAGTACCTAAGACAAATGTAGCTTCTCTAAGACCCTTCATGTCAAATTACTTTGCAAGCCAAAACTTGATATCAGATAATTTTCCTATATCATTCTCAATGAGTAGAATATTATCTACATAAATTACTGGAAAAACCACATTCCCTTCGTATATCAACTTATACACACAGGGTTCGTCCATCAACTGTTCAAAACCATAGTTCTTAACAATTTCGTTGAATCTAATATTCTATGACCGTAACGCTTGCTTAAGTCCATAAATGGACTTCTATAGTTCGTATTGCCCTTTTGGCCTTTACCCATGAACCCGTCTGGTTGAGCCATATAAATGTGCTATTCAAGATTGCCTTCAGAAGACAGTCTTGACGTCCATTTTCCAAATTTCATAATCAAGGGCAGCAACAATGAACAAAAGGATTCGAATGGTTTTAAGCATGGCTACATATGAGAAGGTATCTTAGTAGTCTATACCTTCCTTTTGGGTGTAGCCCTTGGCTACTAGCCTAGCGTTGAATGTCTCTACATTCCCATCCAGACCTCTTTACTTCTTCTAGATCCATTTGCATTCTACGAGTTTTATCCCTTTAGGAGGATCTATAAGTTTCTAGACTCCATTTGAGTACATCGAATGTACCTCAACGTTCATGGCTTACTGTCATAAGTTTACTTCAGGACCAGCCATGGCCTCCGAGTAAGAGATTGGTTCATCTAGGTCATTGTCTAAGACAACTATCAAAGCTTCTCCACAGGACATGTACCTTTCAGGTTGTCTTACAATTCTCCCACTACGTCAAGGCTCCATAGTCTATGGCTCATGTCGTGGTTCTTCCATTATTGAATCAGAAACAATTTCTGATTGGGGATTCGGTGTTCTCCCACTCAATAAATTCTCTAACACAACTGTGCTTCTCAGCTGTACACTTTTAATATAATATTCTTCGAGAAAATGAGCATTTATGCTAACGAATATTTTCTTATCAGTCTTACTATAAAAGATATACCACTTCATTCCCATAGGATATCCTACAAACATGCACAATTCTGAACGGACCGACCAACTTGCATGTCTTCAGTCTTAGAACATGTGTTGGGCAACCCCATATTCTAGAATGGTGAACAGACGACTTTCACCCATACCATTTTTCATATGGTGTACCAGGCATCGTCTTCGACAGAACTTGGTTCAGAATATATACCGTTGTTCGTAAGGTATATTCCCAGAACGAATCTGGGAGAGATGTAACTCATCATGGATCTAACCATATCCATTAGAGTTTGATTCCTTCTCTCTGATACACCAAGATTCCTTCTATCTGATACACCATTTTGCTGTGACGTACCAGGTGCTGTAAGATGAGAAAAAAAATACCTTATTCCTTAAGAAAGTCCTCGAACTCTCCTAGCAAGTACTCTCCACCACGATCAGATCGTAGTGTTTTGATTTGTTTTTCTAATTTCTATTCAACCAAGGCCTTATATTCTTTGAACTTTTCAAAGGTTCCAGACTTTTGATGTATTAGATAAACATGATCATAACGTGAGTGACCTCCTCTTGCTCGGATATTCAATGGTCCACATACATCACTATGTATGAGTTCAAGACATTGAGTGTCTCTTTCACATTTTGATGAAAAATGTCTCTTGGTCATTTTACCTTCTATACAGGATTCACATGCGGGTAGTGAACCCACAGTTAAAGATTGCAAAGGGTCATCCTTCACAAGTCTTTTAATCCTGTCTAGGCTAATATGTCCAAGACGTAAGTGTCATATATATGTTAGATTGATTGAGTCAAACTTTAACCTTTTACTATCCTTATGTAATCGATATTCACTTCACATGGGTACTACAAGTTTTACGTGATACAATTTATTAATCATTCGTGCAATAGTAATTAAACATTCATTTCTAAAAATACCAATATCTTCATCAATGAATTTTAGATCAAATCCTTGCTCAATTAATGCACTAATAGAATTCGGATTCTTCCTAAAACTCGGGACATAATTTCATCATGTAAAATAATAAAATATTTCTCAAAACAATTTAAAAGTTCTCACTGATGCGACCGATACAAGTGCTTCATTCCCCCAGCGGAAGCTGAACTCATCCTCGTCAAGCCTTCTAATTTCCCTGAACCTATACAGGGAGAAACATGCGTGGTTAGTAGCTGTAGATTATACAATATAAGAAAAAGTAGAGTCAGAATCATCATTATACCTTTAGATCTCAACCCTTTGAGATACTCTAGGCAGTTGCATTTCTAATAACTAGCAGCTTCACAGTGATAACACTTGTCTTTCGACTTGTCTACTCTCGCGGTGCTATTGCCTTTGGCAACTCTTGGCTTCTTCTTCTTAGAGCTAGAGATGGAAGACCTACTTTTAGTAAAGTTAGCCTCTCCAGATTTCCTCTAGCCTTTCAGAAACAGGGTTTCAGCAGCTTGCAACTCCTTCATGAGCTTAGGAAGTGAGTAGTTCAGTTTATTCATCGAATAATTAAGCTTCAAATTCTCAAAGGTACTAAGCAAAGTCTTTAGGATCATAACCACTTGAGTCTCGCCATCGACTTGAGCACCCATGATCTCCATCTCGTTCAGATAACTTATGATCAATATCATATGTTCTCTGACAAGAGTTTCAGGTTCCATCCTGCAGTTCATGAAGTTACGCACAGTTGTCTTTCTGGCTTGACGACCCTGATCCCCGAACATTTTGATGATGTTTAATATCATATCAGCAATGACCTCAAAGTTCTGATGCTGCTATTGAACACATTGCCTCATAGATGCCAAGATGTAACATCTGGCGATCTCATCAGAACACAACCAAGAAACATAAGCATCATTTTCCTCTTGAGTCGATTCAGCAATAGGCTCAAGAGGACAAGGGGTAGTGAGCACGAACCTGTGATTTTCTACCGTCAGCACGATATCAAGATTTCGTTTGCAATCCACATAATTATCACCGTTGAATTTGTTTGCGTTAAGAATAGTTGAGAGAGGGGATAACAATATGATTACTGGAAAGAATAAATAAAACAGTGTAAGAAATGCTCAATTGTTTAGGAAAGTATGATGCATGATGCTACTACTAAATATTTTAAAATCCATTAAAAAATATTTCCTCCATGATGTTACGATAAAAAGCGCTAGCTTGTCTCATCGAGGGATGAAGTCCAAACTATCTCCTATCACATCAAGACTCCTTTCATTTGGCTAACTCTCAAATGTCTCCACATCTAGCTTAACCAATCACCAATCGTTGTGGCCACCTTGGCCCCATTGACTAGCCCCTATGAGGGGATTCCAATGTGCTTCAGTCTAAGTGTTTAACCAACGCATCGACTCTTAAAGGTTTCTATGGACTGTAGTTCGTCTATGGGACCGCGATGGGCGATTCTAACCCTTCCTAGTGGCACGATCAAGTTTGCGTTGGAGACCTTGGGAACGTTTCAACGTAAACGACCCTCCCACTTATTTTTTTGAAAAAAATTGAATTTTTGGTTGTTTTTCAAAAGCACAACTTTTATTAATTTGAAAGCCGTGATGAAATTTATAAATCTTTTATTAATTTTAAATCTCAATTTAAAATCATAATCATTGTAAATTTCACATTGTAACTAAATAATAACCATTATTAATTAATCTACAATGATGCATGTACATGCTACATGACAATTTGATATTGACATATCCATAATCTATATGACATGTTATATGATGATATACGATTAAAATTAATTCACACATTTAGATTTAACCCCCCTATTGACTCATTTCTAATTATAAATCATAGCATCCTCAATTTGCTCATTCATCTCCATGTTATCCCACCATTTTGTAACACTTTACAAAATATTAGTCTCATTTTGAAAAATAATTTTCAATTTAAAAATTTTAATTCTCCAACATTTTTTTACTTTGATAAACAAATTACCAAGTAATTAGCAAATTGATTTATTTTAAAAACAATTTTAAAAAAATTACAATTACACAAGTGTTGAAAAATTTATCAAATTAAATTAAAATTAAATAAGGGACTAAAATTAATTTTGAAATCATATTTCAAAAACCCTAGATTTCCTAAAACCATGAGTTTCCAAAACTTATAGGTTTCTTAATCCGATTAGGACTTTAACTTGCAATGGACAACACATGGCAGCGGCGGCGAGCGGTGACAGTACCGGCATGAAAAGTACTAGAATGAACAGTACTGGTGTGAACGATAGCATTTCTGGTGTCTTCTCGGTGGCTGTCCGTTGACTTCTCGGCTACAATTTCGAGTGATTTCTGACGACGATTTTGAGGCGACGATGAATTTACAACGAATTTAAAATTTATAACAATTGTAATAATCAAATTCGGCATACATCAATTTTAAATAAAAAATGTCTAGAGCCAATAGTTCGGTATCCAATCACAAAACATATTCAAAACAATTTTGAATCTACTATACAAACATATGCCAATATCCATAAAATTCACGATACATTCGTTTTAATTTATCTATATGCATAATCTTAAACCTGTGATCTGATACCAATTGCTGGGATCGGTCGATTTTAAAATTAAAGAAAATTAGATTTGAACCACGAACCGTTCGTGGACGGAATATCAAATTTTTTTTGATTTAACTTATTTATTCATATTAAATAATTTAAAACCAATTTAATTTGATCATGCATATACGTATTAAAACGAATATATTAAAAGAAAATGATTTTTCACCTTTACTCTGTATCGGAGAATTTCTGAACTGGTGAAACTCCCATGAGCGTTCTTCGTATTCTTCGAGCTTTAAGATCAAAATCATAAACTTGATCTTCCACGAATGATTTTCGAATTAGTCTACCAACAACCACCCGTTAATTTTAAAAATATATCCTAGAAGAATTTTACGTAGGAGTTTGAGTGTGGGCTCTCAAAACAATTGAAAAAGAAAAATGAAATCTTCCATTCTTCAAATTAATTTCGCCGACAATAGTAGTGATAGGAGAAAACGTTTTTCTCTTCCTTTTGTTGATAATAACAATTGTATCTAATACTCATGATCTCTTTGCAATCAAATTGCTATTTGATATTTATCAAAGGGTAATTTTCAGTATTTTCTAATATACCCATATATTATAAAATTTCCAAAAATTCTCCTAATTTTCTATTATTTTCAAAAATTACATGATCTCCTAGAGTTTTAGTTGTATCAAAATTCACCAATCTAATTGATAAATGTAATTGATCATCATCATCAAATTAATTAATTAATTTTATTTAAATAATTATCTAATAATTAGAAAATAATAAATAATTAATTTAATACAAGAATTACACTTAACTAATTTAAGTGACATCACCTATCACGTATATGTGTAGGAAATATGACTTGGCACCAAAACATATTTTGGTCCAACTTAGTTCATTTTTCTATTCCTATTCTCTAAGCTATTTCTGAGACTGAATGGACCCACATTAACAAATCTTAGGATTCAAATAGTAGGCAAATTTATCTCTATAAATTCCCGACCTATTTAATCCTGACATCGTATGACTTCACGATAGGTTTGATGCCGAATCAACTCTCGATTCATACGCGCTACATTTTCTGTTGGTGTAAATAAGCTCTATTTATTTTCTCGGTCCACAAAATATTTTAACATAATATCCATAGTGAATATCAGTAGCAAGAGTGGAATGTAAAATTATAATTTTACCCCTCTTGTTATTATTTTCTTAATTTTTTTATTGACTGTGAATAAGAAAGACATTATAGTGAATTGTCTCGTACAACTCACAAGTCTTATTCAATGATTCATTTCATCGAATACTTGGCCAAGTTAATTTATTCACACACCCATCAATAAAAGCATAAGGTGATATTGTTACTTCACAATCCAATCACGAATTTTCATACCTGTGAATCAGACAGCTCCTACTTAGTTAAATTACAATCCCAATAGCTGAGGTATTGCCCGCCAATTCGAACTCACTCATTAGACATATCAAAGATTGTAACTAAGCAAGTCAAGTTACGTATTCACCTCAGGATTAAGGTAATTATGAAAATACTCTTAAGGTGTAACAATTAGATTCAGAGCTAGGTAAACGGTTTTGAGCTCTAAACTAATTTGTTACCGATCTATTCAACATATTCATAATATGTCTACGTTAACCATTTGAGTCTCCACTCTTATACCCTAAGACTGACATCCAACGGTTCAACCTAACAGTCGTAATCAGATTTGATTATCCAGTTGAGCCTAAGACTGCGAATATCATTCTGAACTATTTCAGAAGAGTTCATCTGGAGACATTCTGTCTTCACTCTTCTTTTGTCGACAATTGTTTCAGGACTTGAGTAATTTAAAAACACACTTTAATTAAAATAAATCTTTCAATTTATTCATAAAAAATTCAGTAATATAAATGTCTCAGAAATAATAAAATACAAATAAATAATTATTACCCGTTATTTTGTGGACATATTTCAACAGATGTCACCCGGTAACTCGTCCAATAACATTCATGGCTTGTCTAATAGCCTTCATAGGAATATATTAGCTAGACTTTGTTACTGCAACAACGAAGTTGAATTAAAAACATCATGGATAAATGACAATCCTGAAAGAAGATTTTGGGACTGTAAAAAATATGATGAGGTGTCTTGTCTATAAATTGTTTTGGTTTTGGGATGCACGTTGCACATTAATTTGACTAGTTTTTCATATTGCAGGAAAGAAACGGTTATGACTATTTCGACTGGGATGATCCATCGATATGTGTTTCGGTTAACTTAAGTTATACCTGGTCTTATACGAAAAGTAAACAAGTTAGAAAAATCCAATGAGTAATTGAAGAAATCAATCAAAGAAAAATGTCAAATGGTGGGTGAACTTGTGAAGAGCAATGTTGATGCGGACGATGCAACTTTGAAATTTATTGAACAAATAGGTCGTGACACGCGCATGTCAACTTTCAGAGGGCGTACCTATTGACTTGGGTTGAGCCATGTGACCTGTAAGATATCAAATCGAAGCTTATTCAGAGATCTACATGTGAGACGATATTTACCTGTCGCAGCCCAATTTCGGACCAAAACAATACTTTTTAATCACTTTCGGAGGCCTGGAAGTTATTTTGTTTGTAATTTTAGTTTTTTTTATAATTTTTCATCTTTGTTAATTTTACGGTTTTTTGAACAGTATAAGTTCATTTTTATTTGGTTGTCTGAGAAAGTTTTGATATTGATGAGAAACATTTTCCCCTTTATTTTAATTTTCGGTATTCTACGTGAATCAAAGAATTTGTTGCCTAAATCTCAATAATCTTAAAATTCAACAAGTTTTAGAAGGTCAATTACTGGTAATCGCGCGTGATTCAACAACTTTTAGTATTGTTTGAATTTTGTCGAGGATTTCCGCTACGTCAAATGTTGAAAAAGATAAACTTATTTTGAAGTTATGAGAATCAAATAAGTTATATAAAAATGTATCAAAGAGATGGAAGAAAAAATTCGTGCAAAAGAAGTTCACGTTTGTCCATTTTGGGTGTATTCTCATGGTCATCTTCGTAATGTTACAATTACAGAGCTTGAAATTCCTTGCTATTTGACTAAGTGAGCAACATGTTCTGACGTTTGTATATGTAAAATCTTAAAACCTATCAATTAAATATGTGTTGTATTTCAAAATGTGATGCTCAAAATTAACTCAGCCTCCTTTTTCTCTAAGATTAACTTAGCCATCATTTATCTCTAAGATTAATCAGCCTTCTTTTTCTTAACACAGAAAATTCATTCTTGAGGAGACATTACTAAATTGATTTAGTTGTGTTTGATCAATTCATCCTTGAGAAAACAAATAGCCACATAATATCCAAAGCATAATCAGGAGCTCAGTGTATTAAATGAGTCAGAGAATTCAAGTACCAAATGTCACCAAGTCATCATCAAAGTGACAAAAGTGACACTATCAAAACATCACATGGCTACAAAAAAAAATGTGACGCTAACTGAACTACCTTGAATCACTTGACAATGGTAACGATTTAAGAATTTTCACTTAATAATATTCTTTGAGTAGATGTCCCTGAACCTTCTTTTAATCTTAGACATTTTTTCATTCAATCAATTGGTATCCTGAATCCATGCAGAACCCTGTTTTATTACAAATATTTTAATTGAAAACATATTTGGATAATAATTACACATTTGAATTGAAAACATATATGGACAATATTTACAAATTTTAATTGAAAACATATGAATAGAAAACTTACCGCTTTGCCTTTCTTTTGTCCTTGGCCTTTGTAGGTCCTTTACATATTCTTTTATTATGGCCAACTTGGTTGTATTTGCTGCATTTTAGCTCTGGGCTTCATCGGGATGTCTCCTCCTCTTTTGCTTCTTCGGTCTCCCTGGTTACCTAACCTTATATTGGTGGTGGAAGTACGTCACTACTAATCGAGAATGACCATAGATCTGGATCATTTGTAGGTTGTATAAGGCATAAGTATTATAGAATCAATATGGCCAATCAAGAAGGGGTGAATTGGATAAATATGTGCAACTTAATAATTCACGCACTCAAAATGAGTGATTTATCAAAGACCTAAAAATGGTTTGGATGTTTGAGTTGTCAAAGATAAAACGAGTGACATCTAGATGATCAAAGCGTGCAATTTTTGGCCAACTAGAGGTGTAATAGAAGGCTAACCCTTGATATGATTTTGTAAAAATTTCACATAATTTTTCATCATCCAAGATAATTGAAGTTCCCATAACATAGCTCTTTATAATAAAAGGATGATGGTCTACCATCAAATTTAGTCTAAGCAATCTAGGATATATATTTGACTTTGAGATTTATTATATTTTTCTTTTCTAGTGAGTAAATCCTGAGTTTGGAGCCCCTCAAAGTCAGTATATTTAATCAATCGATGAGGTAAATCTTACTAGAAATATTCTGACTATATCTAGCTTCACACTCTTCATAAAAAATAGGAAATATTCATAGCTCTTCTCTTCATCATTTGAAGAGCGAGCTTTTTTGCCCCTAGATCCTCTTCATGATTCCCATCTTGCCTCGTGACAAAAAAATGAAATAACCAACCAAAAACTCAACAAAGCTTGAAGTGGTGACTTGATGAAAAATTTGAGAAAGATTGTTGACTGGCTGGAAAAGATTGTTGTTCGGATGAAGAATGGGTGATGTTTCCAGAGAAAAAGGATGCTGGCCGGTTAGAGAAGTTTTGATCCGTTGGAGCTGCTCGAAGGAAGAGAGGAAAGGGGCTTCGACTAAGAGATATGTTGAAAGGGGCTTCAACTAGAGGTGTGATAGAAGACTGTAGCAATTGGTGCACCTGTTTGCTCAGTAACCATATATTTTCCTGATTTTTTTTTGGATTTTTCAAAAAGCTCCCTAAATAATTCTTCTTTCCCACAAAATTTCTTGTTTTCCAATTCTCCCATGTCCATATTGGCTTTTAAACTTTCTAGCTCAAAAACATCTTTTAATGCACATATAGCTATAATGTAATGTATACTTGCAAATTATTCATTGAATTGTATAAATGTAAATAAACGTAAATATATAAAAAAATAAAAAATTAACTAATATTCAAAACACCAAATGCAAGTCAGTTTTTACAAAATGAATTCGACATTTAATGGTTTTGTTAAAATGTCAGCTTGTTGATTTAATGTGTCCACAAACTTAAGTGAAATATCTTCCTTTTACATGTGGTCTCAAAGAAAATGATGTATAAGAACAATATGTTTAATATGAGAGTGTAAAATGGGGATTTTAGAAACATTGGTGACACTAGTGTTATCACATTGAAGAGATACATTTTTTAATTCTAAGCCAAAACCCCTTAAAGATTGTTTCATGCACAAAATCCAAGCTTAACTAAGGCTACCAAATTTTTCTTTTTGCTAAACTAAGAAAAAAGTGAGTGTCCTAAAACTTGATAAGTGCCTCTGGTATTCTTTCTATCAGTTAGACTACTGGTAAAATTAGTGTCAAAGTACCCAACTAGTTCAAAGGATTCATAGTTTGGATACCAAAGACTAAATTTGGTAGTCCCATGTAAATATTTTATTTTTTAAATGCATGCAAGTGAGATTCTTTATGATAAGCTTGAAAACGTGCGGATAAACAAATACTAAACATGGTATCTGACTTACTCCTAGTAAACAAATTAAGGAGTCAATCATGACTCAATATTTGTAATGTCTACGCTTTTACCTTCATTGTCATTATCTAGATTTGTAGTTGTACTCATGGGAGTGTTACTAGATTTTACGTTTTCCATTTCAAATATTTTGAGCAGTTCCTTGGTCTACTTTTCTTGACTAATGAAGATTCCATCTTCCATTTACTTGATTTTTAGTCCAATGAAGAAATTAAACTCTCCCATCATGTTCATCTCAAATTCCCATACTCTGGAGTGGCGCTCGAGTTGTTATTCTTTTTGCGATATCTTCCACGACAAGCTCCATTGGGTGATCTTTCATAAACATCAATTCTTTTGGAAGTTGACCTTGATATTCTACTTCGACAGCTTCTTTGGGAGAATAAGTTAATCCTTCATTGATATCTAGTTCTTCCACATTTCTAATAGTCTCATAATTTGTTCATATGAAACATTAGAAGGCTTAGATTCATAAAAAACTATATGCGTGGATTCTTCCACTACTTGAGTTGTCTTATAGCTTTACTATATGCGTTGATTCTAATACATTTTTGAGTCAAATTTTCCTAGATTGTGTTTATTATTCAAAATAAAATATATGGATCCAAAAAATTTGAAATAGGAAATATTTGGGATTTTCCATTAAAAAGCTCATAAGGTATTTTGTTTAACAAAGGTGGGATATAAACACAATTTATGATGTAGCAAGATGTATTTACAGTTTCGGTCCAAAAGTATTGTTCTAGTCGTTTCTTGTAGGGACCGATTTTCGCTCTCAACAACACTATTTTGTTGAGGAGTTCTTGAATTATAAAATTTGTTAGAAGAACCATTTTCATTGAAAAATTTTCAGAACACTTTATTTTCTAAAGCACCTCCATGATCATTTCTAATTTTTGAAATCATAAGCCCTATTCAGTTCGAACACTTTAGCTAAAATTTAAAAATTCTTTTAAAGTTTTATCTTTATTTTGGAGAAATAATACTCATATATATCTTAAAAAATCGTTAACTATGACAAAACCATAGTGTTTAACTCCAAGAATTGTAATTTTGGAAGGACCAAATAGATCTATGTGAACTAATTGCAAAGGTCTAGGTGTGATACTGTACATTTATGAAAGAGCTTTTGACTTGTTTACCCATTTGACATACGTCACAAATTTTATCTTTCTCAAAATTGATTTCAGGAAGACCTTTTACAAAATCATTTTTTTTGTAAATTTTAAACATAAATCCATGCTATCATGCCCCTAGTCTTCTATGACATAACCAAATATCATTTTCAAGTACTAGAGAAAAAAATCCACTATAATTTTGAAAATATCTAGTTTATGCTGCATATATTTTAGTCCCTTTGTCCAATTAATTTTTTTAGATTATTTATCACAATTAAGTAGGTTTTTAAAAAAATAACTCTATAGATTTGTCATAAAGTTGACTATTACTAACAAAGCTATGCTTTTAACCCATCTACGAGTCGTATTTATAGCAGGGAAGAGTAATCATTTACAGTCCCAAGACCAATGATCTTTTCTTTCTTGTCTTCCCCTAAAGTGATGTGTCTTTTATTTACTTGAGCTTTGACTCATCACCAGTCATGTGCCTTGAGCATCCATTATCGATGTGTCATTTATCATCCTTCTTAAATGGTACCTACAACATAGATATTCAAAAATTGATTTTTGGTACTCAAATCTTTTTGAGTCCTTGATGGTCAGTATAATAGGGAGACCACACATTTTTCTCAAGATACATACCCTTCTTTTTACGGAAGCATGATAAACTCTTATGACCTCAACTCCACAATAGTTCTAAATGATAGGAGGGTGAAATGTGTGGGGTTGTTTGTGTTTTACAAATTTTTTTTATGGTGTTCTTGATTTTGAAAAGATTCATATTCTAACTCTCTTTTATTGGAGACATATCTTTGATTTTCAAGAAGCTTATTTAGATTATTACCAGTTCGTAAACTTTTAAATTGTTACATTTAAATATTTTTCTTTCTTTTTTACATCTTACAATATCTCTATTTAACATGTGTAGAGTTGCTTTGATTTTTAAATTTTCATTTTTCAAACAATCATTTTCATCTTGAAGTTTTGTAAAAATATTTTTCATAATTTTATTCTTCAATTGTAGTTTTTCAAATTCCACAAAAAGCTCTTCAAATGCAATTTCAAGATACTCATAACTAGGCTTAGCTTTTAAATTTAGTTTGAAAGAGCTTATCTCGTCTTCCAAAGTCATGAAGTACATGTTTGCTACTTCTTCATTTTCCTCGAAGTCACTTTCGTCGGTCTCATCCAAAGTTTCCTTGAAGCTCTTCGTTTAAATTTATTTGAGGTGTTGATTAAGTTTGGACAGTCGGCCTTGATATGTCCAACCTTTTTACATTCATAGCAGCATATGAGTGTGTGGTGTGATATTTTCTTATCATATTTTCTTGGAGTTCTCTTTCGTCTATTCAAGAATATCTAGAATCGTCTTGTGAGAAATGCTATGTCATCTTCCTCATCGTAGTCCTTTTTCTCATTTTTAGATTGCTCTAGTGTTGATTTTAGTGCAATGCACTTCTTCTTTGGTGTCTCTTCTTCGTCATTTTCTTTGCGCCTCATTTCATGTGTCATCAAAGAGTGAATCAGTTCTTCAAGTGGAAATGTATTGAAATCTTTGATTTCTTGAATGGTTGTCACTTTTCCTTCCCAACTCTTTGGTAGATACCTAAGAGTTTTTCTCACGGCCATTTTCATATTAGAATAGGTTTTTTCAAGAGACTTTAATCCATTAACAATATTGGTAAAGTGAGTAAATATATCACACATATTCATCGTGTTTCATTTTAAACAATTCTTAACTATATACAAGCATGCTTATCTTAAACTGTTTGACTTGGTTTGTATCCTCATGAATGATTTCAAGCATGTGCCAAATAGTCTTTACAGATTCACAAGTAGATGTTCTATTGAATTCATTTTGATCAAGAGCACAATACAACACATTCATGATTTTAACATTCAATGATATGTTTTTTATCCTCATCATTTCATTCACTACTAAGCTTAGTAATACTTTTATCTTCTATGGCTTTGTACGGAAAGCGAGCACCATTTCTATAACATCACATAAACTATAATCTATAGATTGAACATAAATTTTCATGTGACTTTTCCCATAAAAGAGATACGATACACGATATTTTGACGTGATTTTGGAAAACTTATCCCTACGTCCACGCTTCAATGATCACACTTAAATTTTTTTTCTCACGATCTTCTTAAAAGTGAAGAACCAAACCTTTTGCAATTTGTATTGGGTTGTGATACTAATTAGAAATGACAAGCAGCTCTTCGAGATCCTATAATCTCTTACAATCAATTTTTCTTCAAGATCGCAATTTCAAGAATTCTCTCACAACTATTATTTTTTCACTCACAATTATGCTTTCTCACTCATGGAGATTTAACGAATTTAAGCTCAAGAACACAAGGCATGGTTGTGAGCATATCAAAGATTAGAGAGGATACTTCATTGGAAGCGTGTGTAAAAATGAGAAAATGCTTGGCTATTTATATTTGTGAAGTTATTGTAGAAATTGGTCCGAGTGGTTTGGAGAAGCAGTTGCACCAGTCCCTAAATTGAGGAAATTTTCCTTTTATGTCAAATTGGTACACCAACTTGCTCCTACTGTTCGGGCAGATTTGACAATTAAGGAAGGTGTTTCTTAATTGCAGACCCGGTGCTCTTGTAATGAGCCAACGATTGACTAGTTTTAGCCGATTTGACTGGTCTCCCATTGAAAAAATATATGGAAATTACATAAATTGTTTAAGTCTTTTCTTTTTCTTCATGCTTTCCATGCATCCATCTTGTGAGTATTATTGTTGTAATACCTATAACCCTTTAAGGATAATTTTGTAAAAGACTTAACTAGCTAACACATATAAGCACATACATACTAAACTAACCCTAAGCTAAATCTATATATATTCCATACCTTATGATCTATATGATCATCAACAAAATATTCAACATGTTCTTCATTATTATGTTAGGTGTTATATTTATTGCAGATATATTGCTACAAGAAGATTACTACTAAATAACCTACTCATCCTACTAGTTTACTAAATTATTCTTATGTCTAAAAACTTCATTATTTACTATGATTAATGAATCTTCTATGGCTTCTACAACTTCCTATAAAATTTAAGCTTTTCACATTTCCCCTTCAATAGCTACCTAACCACGAGATTTATTGCCTCCAAAAAGTCTTACTAAATACCTAAAAAAAAAATAAACAGAAACTGATATGTCAGAATCATAGATTAGAAAATCAAAGCAATAGAGAAATATTTAAACATAACAATAACCTGCCACTTACGCGGAGAAGTAGATTAATAGAAATAATTAAGCAAGTAAGTAAGTAAATAACAATAACGAATCACGTTTGGCTTTGATACCAGTGTGAGGTGGAATAATGATTAATTTAAAGGCAAGAAAGTAAATAGCATAAATTTCTGATGCGGAGGATCCTTTCTTCAAAGGCAACCACATAACATACTTATCAATAGTAATTAAATAATTTAAAGGTGACATAGAATTAAGAAGTCAACTATTTATTGAAGAAAAATTTAAAACTTACAAGATTAGAAATATTTGTAACAATTAATTAGTGCTATCACTCACTAATCAAAGTTTAATAACTATAAGAAAATAATTAGATAAAATTGAGAATAAGGTTGATGGTCTTCATGTTTTTAAAACTGGAAATTCCCTTACTTTAAAAGAAACCCAAACTCCTTTAATAAATCTTTCCATTAAAACTGCTTTAAAACTCGTCCCCCTCAATAAAAAAGATAGATTAAATGCTTCAAGAGGCAAAAAACAAGTATGTTGAATCATCTTCTTTTGTTAAAGTGATTAACCAAGACCATTATTCTGATTCTGATAGCCATAGGTCTGATTCTGATAGCCATAGGTCTGATTCTGCCTATGAATCTTCCATCATTAACAATTTAGAAGGAACATTAAAAATATCTAGAGATTAATAAACTTGAAAGAAAATGGCATAAAAGACTCATTCCTCTGAATATTCAAATTACAGAATCTTCTTTAGTCAATCAATTTTCTGTCTCTGCTGAAAAACTGTATGAGTGGAATATTGATGATCTTTCAGAACAAGAAGTACTCAACAAGTTACAACACATGGAAATGGTGGCTAATAGCTTTATCACCACCAATAATTTGTCATATACTGTGGTCATAAAGCTCTTAGTCACATAATTTACAAGATTACTTCATTCTTGGTGGGAAAAATATCTCACCCAAGACTCCAAGAATGCTATTTTAACGACAATAAAAATAGATGCCGAAAGAACCCCAACTCCTGGAGATGATCAGGAAATAATGCATGATGCTCTTAATACTTTTTTTTACACAATAATAGAACACTTCATTGGTATGTCAAGTATTCATGATCAGTTGATCAATCTTAGATATCCTACCCTAAGTGATTTTGACTGGTACAAAAATATTTTTTTTTTCTCTAGAGTTATGACTAGGCACTACAACAAATGTGTGCTTTTATTGCACAGAACGATCACGTTTAGTATCAAAACGTTAAGGGAGAGATCTAATTTTCAGGGAAGCTGGGCGCAGGGACAAAAATTACAACCCACCTAAAATTACAACTCTCTCTCTTTCAACCTTTCTCATAGCTCTCTCAACTTCAACCCTCAATAGACTCTGCGACGAAGCTCTCTCTTAATGAAGCTCAGGGATCTTAGGGCTCAAGAATCAACTCACTATTTCATCTTTCTCTCGAGAAGTTCTCTTTCGTAAAGCTCTTTCTCTAGTGTATCTCTCACGTAGCACCTCTGTTCAACCCTCATAGACTCTATGACGAAGCTCACAGATAACTCTCTCAGCAACGAAGCTCACAGAGCTTTTCCTCGCTAGGTGAAACTCTCTCTCAGATCTTTCTTGTATGCCTTTCTTACAACTCTCTGTTTAAAATGTCTGTCATGGATTTCTCACAACTCTCTATTTGTGCTCTCTTCCGTTGCTTCCTTTCTTAGCTCTATGAACTCGTTGATTCCTCACTTACTTGGGAACGCTCTCTCGAAGGTCTCTCTCTAAGCTCTCTTATTTTCATTTACCAGCGCAACTCCTCCCTGTCCCAGCTTCTCTTCATTTTGGTAAATCCTTAATTCTATGCTACGCTTTAAAATTCCTATGATGGGCTTTTAAATTTATTTTATTTTATTGAGATATGTTATGAACTGAAAAAAGAGAAAAAGGAATAGAGGGGCTCTCGGGTTCAGATTGAGAAAGAATGAAAGATTGATAGAAGGTCTCTCTTTGGGTTAAGCTCATGATTATCCTTTCCTCCATCTATTTTTTTATTGGAAAGATGAAAATTTAGAGCATTTGGTGTGTTTGATTGTGATTTTCCTTTGTAAGGATAAAATAGAGAAAAGTAATCGGCAATAGTGGAGGCAATAAGAAATAGGATAGGCAGATATCCCAAGGTAACAGTTGAGTCTGCTAGATACTTGTAGATGACAACTCCATTTCCTGTTGGTTCTTATTATGTTTTGATGGAGATTGCTATAATTTCTTTATAATATTGAATCTTTCAAAATCTGAGCTTCTCACACTTTTAATCTAGTTTATATCATGATTTTTCTAATTGGCTGAATTCAAAAGTGGGGGTTGAGAGGATTTTTAGATGAAATGGTATGAGAAGAAACATTTGTTGGATGTTTCTTTGTGTTAGAATGCTTATTACTTAGTAAGTATCTATTGCAATATCTCACAAACACAAATGAAGCAAGGGATAACTGATGGTACACTTAATTCATGTAGTAAATTAGTTTTTGGTTTTGTATGCCTTGGTAGTGTTATGTTTAATTTCTAAGTTTTCTATGTTTGAAATATGATAGGTAGCATATCCTTAACCACATATAAATTCTAATACAAAAATGCAACGATTGTTCTCTACAATTGTTATATGTGTTTAATTGCTAAAGTATTGAGATGTTACAGTAGTGTTAAAATAAGTGTTATAGTCATGACTATGTAGCTCAAACAGAGAAACTAGCGTTGTGTTTTTCAGCAGCATTTGTCTTTTGCATAGGACATATATTACCACTATCAAATATGATATGATTAAAGCAAACTTCTGTTAACATGTGAAATGAGATGTTGACACTTAGGGAAGGCCATGAGATGCTTACTGGCATCTTGCTTGATTTCAAAAGTTTAGAGAAATCTTAGTTTCTTTTGGTTTCAACTTCATATATACTTCCCTCGCTATAGTTTTAGGTTCAATGATGAACCCCTAGTATCATATGTAAAGTTTGTGAACTGGTTTATAAAATCTCATAAGCAAAGTTTTACTGAGTGATGTCACAGTAATATATCATGCAGCAATTAGTCACACTACTGCTTGTGTATAATGATTGAGATTTTTCTGTTTGTTTAGTGAAAGCATGTGGACTTTGTTTGTCAATTTTGATTTATTAACAATAAAGCCAATCCTAATTCTTATACACTATGATGGTAAGTCGTTTTTTTTTCTTTTTATTTTCTCCGACAAATAATTTTTTTTCTTTAATATTTGAAATAGGAAACCTTAGTAGTAATTCTAATTGTTATACACTATGCGACTTTGTGGAATTCTCATGTTTTTGTTCATGCATGCATGATTAATAGTGATTTTACACATGTTTCTTTATAAACCGTCTAAATTGATCTTGGGAGTTCTGCCAGTAAAATTATAATGAGACGAACTTGACCATATAAATGTATTTTTTTTGAAGCTTTGACATCAAATAATAAGTTCATGAATATTTTAGTGATGGACATTTGTAAGTTACATTTGGTTATTGATAAATTTATGTGTTGGGTTGTTAATATATTAGAGGGTGTAAAGTTCATAAATTATAAGTCTCATGTTGATTGTGAATTTGAGTATGACGTTTGAGATTAATAATGTTGTATTAATCATGCAACAAGGTGTTTGGGATTAATAATGTATTATGTTCAGCAGTGGCGTATCTCTTCAAATGGTGAAAATCGACAACTAAGTTGATTCTACCTATCTTTCTCCATCATCAGAAGAAGCCCTAGCTCCCCTGTGCATAAATTTCCATCTCTTTGAAAGAGCCCTAAATCCCATGTGCCCTGCTCTCTAGTATGGTGAGCCCATGTATCCATCCCTACTTCTAGTCACACACACACACACTCTCTCTAACTCCCAGTCTCTTTATCTTTATGAATATCTCTCTCAACACTTTTTTTCTCAGCTCCGTAGCTCTGTTTTTAGCACTTTCTTTCTTTGATTTACATCTCAAACAAGAGGAAGAGTTTTTTTTTCTTCGCGTGATTTGTTTTAATCTCTAATTCATGTTTAATTATGTGTAATTTGTTTCTTCTGATTTTTATCTTTTTTCTAAGACATTTTGTCTAAGTTTAGGGTTTTTTTTTTGAAAATTGTCTACTTCTCTTTCTCCTGCTAAGGGCATCTGCCACCTTTTTACTAGTTCCAGTCTTATGCTTTATAGTAAATGTAAACTGCTCCAAGAAAGAAACCCAACACATGTGTCTTTTGTTCAGTTTTTTGGTTGTTTATATGCTTCAAGGCCTTATGATTTGTATATAAAAAATCTCGCTGAATGAGATAATGTTGCCAATGCTTTAGTGCTTGAACAATGGCGTAACTAAAGTAATTATGATACTGAAATTCTGCCAAACCATGAAAACTATACACTTCTCCAACTTTAGGTTGTGTTGGTCAGCTTCTAATTTCTTCAATATTACTTTCATCCATCTTAATCCCATATTCAATGACTATATACCCCATAAACAATACGAAATTAGTGAGAAATTTACATTTTTATAGATTAGCATAGAGCTCTTCTTTAGTTGGTTGTTTTGCTTGCTGATTTTTCTGTTTGTTTGGTGAAAGGATGTAGGTTTTGTTTGTCAATTTTGATTTATCAACAATAAAGCCAATCCTAATTGTTATACACTATGATGGTAAGTCTTTTAACTTTTTTTTTCTTTTTACTGTCTCCAACAAATGAAATTTTCTTCTTTGATATTTGAAAGAAGAAAATTATTATCATGATTGTTTCTGTTGGGATGCTGGCTGGTCTATATTGTGCATTAGTTGGTAGTTTTACACTGGTTAATCTCTTTAGTAGTCTCTATTGCATGCTAGTTAGTCTTGAGACTTGAAGTTTTCGTTTCTGCCGTGTATATTCTTACCAACATTTTTGTTTGTTGATTTATACTATGATTTATTTTTCTATTCAGCCTCCTCTTGCTGGGACATGAAGAAAGTCTACCTAAAGTTTATGAAAAAATAAGATAAAAAAGCTACCATCATTTTTGTCAAGTGAAACACATTCTCTTTTGAATCATTCTTAATTCTTAACAAGCTTCTTAGTCACACTTTGGGTGCTTCTTTTTTCTAGTCTTCTCCTACCCCTCCCGAAGTGGTTCTCATTATAGGTAAGACATAGGTCAAATAATATGCTGCTTAGATAAGATACTTTGTGTGTTTGATAATGTCTTCTTATAAGGACTTGAACTGTTGATATTGTCTAGAAAAGTTAAGATTGACATATATGATTTATTAAGTTATATTCTTGGGACAGTGAAGTTTATGTAGTGGTTGATTAGTAGTAATAAAATTCTGATATAGCTCTCAGTTGATAAATAACTACGGATTCTTCCACATCTATGTCGAACTGATTCTTGCTTTCTAGATGTGCACTTGGTATTTCATACTTCAATAACTAAACCATGAACCAGTTTTGTATCAATATTCCTTCATGGTTACTGGTTTCTTTATAGGGTTTTTCAGTTTGTTCCAGCAAATCAGATGATAAAAGGATTCAATATTCACTGGAACAAAAACTCTTCATTTACATTGTGTATCTAAAGAAGACATGGATGCATGGGTTGAGGTGCTTCTGTTTGCTAAAGAGCTTTTCCCTATATTTTTGACAAGTATTGACTTTGCACCAGGTAAAGATGTAGTTGTTTCAACAGAGAAGCTATGTTTCTGATTGCTGCAGGAAGGGATCAATGAGACAGTTATTAGGGACTGCGAGTCAATTATGCTATTAGAACTATCTAAGATGCAAAATCAGATGAGGTTTCTTCGACACAAATATGTTGCATTGTTAGGAACATTGAGATGATTGGAAGTGCAAATTCTTTTCCTCTTTAGTTCTCTGTCATGATAACTACACTTGATAGACTGATAGTTGAATTCCATATTTGTGATAACATAAAGAACTTGCCATAGTGATGGTGAAAAAGGCAATGAATGGTTCCTTGTTAATTCTCTAACTTATTTGGGTTTTAAGAGTGACTTATATCTGGCTGAGAAATTGTTCTTGCATGTTGATTGCATATATGGATAACCACTGGAATCATTCTCCTAATGTTGCTTGTTAAGTTAGGTCATTCTCATAAAACTTTTATGCACATTCTACTATAACCACATAACATAATCACTAAAAACAAGGAGTGTACCATCATTAAAGAGATTTTTATTTGAAAATGAAGAACGTGAATAAAGTGAAGATGTGTTCGTAGTTAGTGATCATTGAAAATAGTCACTTACTTGAGTGGAGCAGGGAAGTTTAATTGCTTAGTGGACCCAATTAAATATTATTTTCTGTAATTAAATTCTATTCTTACCTATTATACCCTTGCCCACAGACTGCAGGAAAATGAATTTCTTTAAAAGTGGTGATACATTGTGTGTGTTGCTGAGTTCAGTGTGGGCATATTGATTGATGTGCCTTGTCGTTTTATGCTTGAATCATATGTAGTGGCTGATTAGTAGTAATAAGGTATGATTTTTACATAGCATGTATTATTATCTGCCCATTGGTTTAGAAAATAGTAGCTCTCTTGTTGTTTGTGTTCGTGCTTTTGAACTATAATCGTTCTCAATGTGATCCTTATACTTCCATGTAATTCATATTTAATCTATTTTTTTTCTTATTTTTTGGGATGAGTGAATGGATGGATTTGAAAGGCTTAGTGTTGCTATGAACATTCTCTGTCACTTAAGCTTTGTTATGGTCTAATAAGACATTGTGTAGATAAACTTGGTTGCTTGTTAAATGTTGCATTTTAAGACAGAAGATAATAAACTTGGTTTGCAGTTAAATGTCAGAATTTCGTTGCTCTCCACCAACGACTAGACTATATCATGAAATGTTGTAAGTATGCCACTAATGCTTAATTAACTTCCTTATCTAATAAGTCATTTCTTAGTTGTTGATAATTTACATTGTCTTATTTGGAATAGGAGGCTTGCTCCTTCATCTGAATAAATCATTCATGCTTTGATACAACACTTTGATCTTGTCCTGAAGTATCACTAAGACAGTTACCTACGCCACCACCTCCAACCACCAAGTGGACCTCCCAGGGTACCTCCACCTTCAGTACCAAGATGTGAATTTATACTAGATTTTAGTTTTTTTTATAAATTATTTTTTTCTACTCATGTAAAAATCAATATGTAATTATCATTTTGAGATGTGATTTCTAGTTAGCAATTAGTATGCCTAATTAAATAAAATGATATGTGAGTTTGTTATTTCGTGATATTTTCTAAAAAGTTATTTATTTTTTTATATTTGTACATTTGTAAGTATAAGTAACAAAAAAGTTATAAAAAATATTTAATAACACTAACAATATAATAAGTAATGAAAAATGCAATGAAAGACCTACGATAGCATTTATAAAACGATATAAAAGCCCTACTACAACATTTATAAAACGCTATAAAAGGCCTACTACATTATTTATAAAATGATATAAAAGGCATTTTATAAACACTATGAAAGGCTTTTTACAGCATTTTTTAATCGCTACAAAAGGAGTTGATAACGCTTAAAAAATGTTATAAAAACCTTTGGATCACGTTTAAAAAATGATATCGTAGGCTTTATAGTGTTTAAAAAAGTTATCATAGGTAGTGGACTTTTAATAACGTCGGTATACATAGCGTTTTTAGAAATGCTATCGAAACCTTATGATAGTATTTTTGGCCGATATCGTAGCATTTTTTTTGTTGTAGTGAAGGATGTTAGTAATCAACCATTTTTGAAAGAAAAATTTATAAATGGCTTACTCAATTTGTTTGCTCACAAAATTAGGACAATTCTTAGTGATGACTAATGAAACATAGACTATAATAGTCTCACCTATGCTACCATAATCACAACAATAAAAAAAGATTGAAAATGTGTATTGATATGAAAATCAATAAATATATTCAAAAAGAAAAGAAAACAGTCAACTATGAATTAGGTAATTTCTGTGAACAATATGAATTTCCTACTATCACTCCATCTCAAAAACATAGGAGAGCTTCTCACTTAGACTTTAATCCTAGAAGAGCTTACAAACCCTATAGGAAGAAAATTCACAAACAAAGAAACACAATTTTTGACAAACATTACCCTAAGGATAAAAATCATTCTAAAAGAAAACACAACAAAAGATTTTTGATAAAAGTAAAATCAAATGTTTTTAGTGTGGCTAAGATGGTCATTTTTCCAACACCCGTCAAGTAAAAAATAGAATAAAACAATTAAAAATTTCTGATGAAGAAAAACAAGATTTGTTTAGAATTATAGAATCCATAGATTACTATGAAACTAGTAATGAAAATTTGGAAAATTTTGATTCCATTGATTCTAACGATTTGAAATCTTCAAGTTTTGATAGTGATTCTCCTAACATCGTTATAGGATGCAATGATAACTGTTGTAAAAAATTTGTTAATGTTTTAACTAAAAATGAGGAAAAAAAATCTTTTACTAAATTTAATTAGTAGAATTGAGAATCCTGAGTTAAAATAAGATTATCTTAAAAGACTTAGGAAGGTTATCCAAAAGAAAGAAGATACTAAGTCTAATAATAATTCTTTAATCTCAATTGAAAAATTTAATAAATTCAAAGAAAAGATAAGGAAATTACTCTTCATGAACTTCAAGAAGAGATAAAAAACATTAAGAAGGAAATAAAAGAGTTCAAAGATTCAAAACTCTAAAATAATAAAAAAATTAAATCTTTTAAAAATAGAAAAATTAATTAAAAAACATGAGTCCATCGAACTATGAGAATCTAGTAAAACCCCTATTTACTTCAATAATGATCTTGAAGAACCTATTATCAACATACAAAATGATGATAACTTCCTCCAAATCCTTAATCACATCAAGCTTAAAAAATGGTGTATATTAGTCAGAGTTATTATTCAAGATTTTAATATCACATCTATAGCTTTTGTTCTTTCAAAAGCTGACTTAAATTGTATACAAGAAGGATTTGTTCCTGCCAAGTATTTCAAGAAGACAAAAGAATCTTTGACTTTTGTCAATGTTACTCGTATGCATATCAATTATGAAATCCCTAAAGTTCATATTTTCTAAGATAATGTGTATTTTAAGACATCATTTGTCTTAGTAAAAAACATGACAAATAAAATTATCTTATGTTTACCATTCATTTCTCTGTTGTATCATTTCACAACAGAACATGATGAAGTCATTACTTATCCTATGGATAATAAACCTATCAAATTTAAATTTCTTTCTTTTTCTCAAAATGAGAAATTGAAAATTTGAAACAAAACTCTGTTTATTAAACCGCGAATTTAATTTCTTGTAAAGAAAACCAATTATGTTTTCTTCAAGATGAAATAAAATTCAAAAGAATTAAAGAACAATTTCAAAATCCTACTCTTCAAAAATAAATTAAAATATTTGAAGATAGAATTTATAGAGAATTATGTGCTGACATTCCTAATGCATTTGGGCATAGAAAGCATCACACGGTCAACCTACCTTATATTAAGGGAATTGATGAAAAGATCATCCTTACTAAAGCACGACCAATTCAGATGAACTCTGAAATGATTAAATTCTGCAAAAATGAAATTGCAGAAGTCCTAAATAAAAATATTATCAGGAGAAGCAAATCTTCTTCGTCATGTTATGCCTTTTATGTCCAAAAGGCTAGTGAAATTGAAGGTGGAGTTCCTAGGTTAGTCATCAACTACAAACCTCTTAATAATATTTTGGAATGGATAAGATATTCTATACCTAACAAGAGGGATTCGATCAACTGGCTTGGAGATGCTGTTGCATTCTCTAAGTTTGACATGAAATCTGAATTTTGGCAAATCTAAATGAATGAGAATGACAGATATCAAACTACATTTGTAACTCAATTTAGCCATTATGAATGGATGTAATGCCTTTTGGACTAAAGAATGCTCCCATTGAATTTCAAATATAATGAACGAGATTTTTAACCAATTTACTGATTTTTCAATTGTTTAAATTGATAATATTCTTATTTTTCTAAATCAATCGATCAACCCTGGAAATATCTCGAATTATTTTCTAAAATAATAAAACAAAATAGTTTTGTTATTTCTGCAAGTAAAATCAAATTGTTCCAGTCTAAAGCCAGATTTCTAAGATTTGAGGGTCATCATTCTATTATAAAATCAATTGATCATGTCATACAATTTGCAGATAAATATCCAAATGAAATCCTTGATAAAGCCCAATTACAAAGATTCTTAGAATCTCTTAATTACATATATGATTTCTATAAAAATTTAAGGATTGATTGCATGCCTCTTTTTGAAAGACTTAAGAAAACCCCCACCATGGACGCCTATTCATACCAATTTAATTAGAAAGAATAAAACCCATGTTAATGTATTTCCTTGTCTTAGCATCCCTTCAGTAAATTCCTTTAAAATTATTCAAATTGATGCATCTGAACTCAGATATTGGGGTATCCTGAATAAAATTTTCAGTGTTTACCTCTGGTACTTGATCTCAGTCATAGGTTAATTATAGTACCATGAAAAAAACAGTTCTCCAACTTGAAGCACTTTTTGAGATATTAATATGACAAAGTATCAATAAAGAAATTTATTTTTGGCAAAATGCCAAAAGTTCAAAATTGAAAGAGAGAGAAGATATCAAGATATCAAGAAAAGTAATTCTCCAAGTAGAAGCAAATTTCAAGATATCATGATGACAACTCTCCAACTTGAAGTAATAATTAAAATACAATTTTTAAGATAACAATTATCAAGAATCTTTGTATTTTTTTTTGTAAAAGGCTTAGAGATAAGATGCAAGTTGTCTAAAGATTAGATGACTAATTATCATTTTATCATAATTTAGTCAAAAACTATAAAGTAAAATATTTTTTTACTTTAGTAGAAAAGAATAGTACAAGTTAGTAATGATTTTCCGGTGAACTCAACTCTCTTTGCTTATAAATAGAAAGTCTTCCCCCATTTGTAATCCATAACTTAGTTTTCACTCGTTACTCACTTTTGAGAGAAAAACTTGTTTTAAAAAACAAAGCTCTATTCTCTTCATTCACCTTTGTAATATTTTATTCTTATAACATTGATTAGTGAGCGGGAGCACGAATTAGTTGTTACAAATATTTTTCTTGTAAGTTTTAAATTTTTCTTCAATAAATATTTGACTTCTTAATTTTATGCCTTGCCTTTAAATTATTGAATTACTATTAGTAAGTATGTTCTTTGCTTGCCTTTGAAGAAATGATCCTCCACATTAGAAATTTATGCTATTTACTTTCAATCATCATCATCATCATCATCATCATCATCATCATCATCATCATCATCATCATCATCATCATCATCATCATCTATGGTGTAAATCCTATACCCTTCTCACTCTATCAATTTCCTCCACGTAGGTCCCCAAGGAAAATCCTCTCTGCCTCTTTCTTCTTCATTTGTCATCTTCTCAGCACCCCTCCAACATCGTAGCTAACATCTCCAGTAAGGTTCCCTTCCCTTATTTAGTTTATCTTTATCTTTGCTTTTTTTCCCCGTCTTTCCTCTCTCTGATTTATCTCTTTTGAATTCGTCTACAATTTCAGTGCATCCATTCTCTTCTCCCTCGTCCCTGTCTTCACTTCGCACGCAACGTCGCCAACAAGTGGAAGCTCTCTGATTCTCTCTCTCTCTCTGTGTGTGTCTTTTTTTCCTTCCTCTCTCTACTTTTCTCTCAGCTTCTCACTCACTCTATCTCTGCATCTTCTCTCTTTCCCTATCTCTCCCCCTACTTACCTACGAGTTAGCGCTGACAAGCACCCTTCCCCCTCCTCTTCTTTCTTTTTTCCTCTCTAGGCAGACTGTAACTGGGTCTTGTGACCTAGATTAGTTGTTGACCCGACCTAGAAAAATACCCATTTATACCAGTCAAGCTGAACCAGAAACAAATCGAAGCAGCCCGACCCAATCAAACTAAACCGATCCAGTCCAACCAAATCGAACAGAACTGATCAGTCCAACCAAATCGATCTGAATTTGTCTAGTCGAGCCGAACTAAACTTAATCAGTCTAGCCCAACTAAATTGAATCGAACCGATCAAAGCCATTTTGACCAGATTGGAAACCTACTGTATTTTCACTCTCTCCAATCCTTTTCACCCTCATAATGTAATGTATAATTAGGTTTATTATTTTGGGATTATTTGAATGTATGGTGATTTTGGATTTTCTGGATTTCATGTTAATAGTCACTTAATTTGTTTAAACCTGACTAGATAATTGAGCTTACATGATGATGAGACACCTATGTTATGATAAGTAATGTATTCACATTTAATATTACTTATTTTTAGTAGTTATGATACCTTACATGTGATCAAATATTTTATTTATTTTTTGTATCACAATGTTGTGATCACGTTTTACCACGTGATGTATGGATTATGATTGTTTAATCTACATGTATTAGTTATGATATATGTCTTCAGACAAGTTGCATGTTTATTCATGTATATGTAATACTATAAATCATGAAGTTTAACTTAAGTAAAGTGATATGTAAACAAGAAGTAGACTTAAACATGTCCCTTGGTTATTAAGTAACCAGATTGTCCACGTCATATTTTCAGCTATACGATTGAGTGTCATTATGTACATGTCACCGTCCTGAACGTTGAACTACTTCACGATACCCATTCCGTCATGTTGACGTTCACGTTACAAGTAATACTCAAGTTTAAGTTCAAATGTGAACACGCAAGTTACAAGTCCTAGTCAAGATACATGTTAACCATGAGTTATATTTAGCTAAATCATGTTCAAGTACATTATGTATATTCTTTTATGGTTAAGTCATCAAGTGAATATGTTAAATGATAATTGTACGCGTTATTCGTTTGTGTTCATGACATGTGTTTCTGATTAGTATGTAAGTTTTATTACTGAGTATTTTAATACTCACTCCCCTAGATATGATTATGTTGCAGGTGATGACGAGCAGTAAAATTGATAGACTGTCATGGCCAACTAATCTGATAGAAAAACTTAGGAATTTCAGTTTATGAATAACTATAGTTATTTTGCACAGTTTATGTTTTACCATATTTTCTACGAACAAGTGTTAGACTTTCATGATTAATGAAATTACCCTATTGAATTTTTTTTGAAGTTTAATGTGACAGTTATTGAGGTTTATTAACAAGATTTTATGATGATTTATTCTTTCTGCTACTTAAGGTTAAAGGTTTTCTATTAGGGCAAGATTATGGTTTTCAGTTTGGAGATTCTCTGATCAATTTAGGGTTTCAATCAAATTGGAGATTTTAAATTATGAAATTATATGCATGTTTAACCGTCGAGGATCATGTGCTTACACTTTACACTTGATTTAACTCATCAGTAATATTTAATGAGTTGTTATATAAAAAAATCCGTTCTAAGGGCAACGAGGTTAATAAGTATGTCCTTGAAAATATGTCCTTCCAAAAATACTTATTCACATATGCTTCGACTCTATATTTTTTAATGTAATTGCCGATACAACATGCTTGCACGAAATTCCTGTAAGGTCCCATGTATAGCAACTGTAAGTCTGGTGATCGAAGTCCATTATACATTGCTCTCCATCGCAATTAACCTCAAACTTGGACCCACCGAACCATGTAGGTCTATGCATATTCTACTAGCTTCTTTCAAACTTAGCTTGAATCCTTGGACATATGGGTCCAAGATACATGACGATATTGTGTTTCTTATGGATTCGTGTTATTAAGTATCTCCTAATCATTTCTATTGTTGTAACTAGAGGTTTAGGTCTTACATAAATTATCTTAGCATTGAAACATTTAGAAAGATTGTACAACAATATATCACACATTGGGAATGCGGTAAATGCATGCTTTGAGCAATGCACAACTTGTGTTTATTGGATGTGATCATGTGTAGCCTTACTTACCTTGCTTATATATGTCATGCATCTATCAAAACTTGACTTGGTACTTGAATACACACCAATTACCATAAGATCTTTAAGCATCTTCCCCTTATGCTCTTACAGTACAAGCTCCTATACCAAACAAAGAAGAGTAAATTATATTAAGTAAGGCAATCAAATTCATATAGTAGTAAGTATATCACTAACCTCTTGTTGGTCTAAAATAAAGTTCTACCCATGTTGCCAATCATATCAAATATCATGTAGTAAACTCTCAATAAACCAAGTCCAACTTTCTTGAGTTTCATCCTCAACAACAACAAATGTAATTAGTTACATACCATTATTTTCTTCAATGACCACAATTGTTAGAAGTTGTCGTTGCAGATAACCCTTTAGATGACATGCATCTAAACAAATGATGGGCTTACAACCTTTCAAAAGTACTTTCTTGCTTGCATCTAAGCAAACATGCAAACCGCTTGAAAATTGGTTGATGATTGTAGACACAAACACCACAAATACTGCTAGGGTTACATCTCATTAACTCTTCACAATAGGGTCTTACCATCCTCTATATTATTCTATTGTTGTTCCTTCAATAGATACTTTAGAAAATCTTCTCGCCCTGTAAGCTTTACTCAAGCTTATGTCAACTTGGAAGCCCTCCTTTATTTCTTGTTGCACATTCATTAAGTTCATCATTGGATCATTCTTGATTTTTCCACACATTTTTAGCTATCCATTTGGCAGTAACTTGTCTGCTACTAAAAGCTCGTGTGTATGTATCCTTATTACAAAAAGATTTGATTAATGTACATCAGTCTTGCATCAAATAAGCATATATATACCAGTCGCATCCTTCTACACCTTTTTATCTCACCCATGTGGATTCATTCTTCACCACGCTTAAGTCATAGACCAATTGATTCCATATGACGTAATTGTCTCCTTGAACTCTTTGTGGTTCAAAAAAGTTTGACCCAACATAAGTCTTGGGTTCTCCATATGTATGTCAAACCTAAATGATTGATATTTAGGTGGGCGTTCGTCATTAGAATTAACTAGACTATGAAACTCCTCATTCAACGCACCATCTTCATCCCCTACTTCAATGTCAACCATAAGGAAACTGAGAAATTTCCTATGTTCATTATTACATCTAAAGAATCCTTAAAGATGAAGAATTGTCTGATCATTGTCATTATCCGCAACATCCTCTTACTCACCATCTTTTATGTCATTAGACTCACAATCTCGTTCATCCATATACTCATCATCCATTTCTTAACCTATTAGAATGAAAACAACACATAAAATAATTAAATCAGCCTATCTATAAAAAACATGAATTTATCTGAAAAAAACTCTGCTAAAAACAATTAAAATTGTACATGTAAATTAGTCCAACAACAGAGGAAAGGCAATTGACATTGATTTATTCCTAGCGTATAAAGTCTTAATAAGGAATGTGACACTCGTGACAAAATAAAGCAAGAATGGGAAAAGGAAAAACTAAAGTGAAGTTGGAAGTGGATTAGTTATTTATATATTTATTTTTCTTTGAAACTAATTGGATTAGTTAGTTGTTAAAGAATCGGTCGAGAAGCAAATTTTTTGTTCGCGTTTGTTGGGCTCCATTTTAGACCTCAAACCTACTCATAGATCCAGAATAGTGTGATCAACTTTAGGCTATGGCTCCATTTTCAATTCGATATGACCCAAAAGTGAACAATTTCTCCATAAGGGTCCCAGTAAAAGGGGAAAAATCAAACCCTCCTTATGAAGATGAAGAGTGTCGTCTCCAAGACAAAGAGTCGTGACACGTATTGCTATCTCTCTCTCTCTCTCTGTTGCTCTCTCTCTCATGTACTACTTGCGTATCTCTATGAAGAAGAAGAGTCGCGTATCTCTTCCTCTGAGAAAGAAGCTTTGTGAATGAGAAAGGAGCCAAATGATCCAACTATTTTTCACGAGACTCTCTTTTTTATTTGAAAATTTGAAACGGCTCCTATTGTGCACTCTTAACGTCTTTATTGGTTGATATATATAGAAGGTAACATTTGAATACAAAATGTAACCTGAAGGTTAAAATTGACAAAAAATAATATTCTAGAATTATAAAGGACAACAACACCAAAGTCTAAGGGTAAATTTTTTTAGTTTTGAAAATAATATACATAATGATGTAATTTCCATCTGCAATACGAATGTTATTGCTTCTGATAATCGGCATTTTTTTGTCAAATGGAGGAGGAATTACCTGATCCCTAAATCTAGACTAAAAACCTCCGTTATGATCATTGGATTATGAGGACTTGATTTTTCGATAATTCAAATTAAGTTAGAAAACTTTCAAGCTAGTAAGCATAAACCTTATAGCCAAGTATAAAGGAGTATTATTTGTTGCAACATCAAAAGATGGGAACAACCAAGTATATCCCATTGCATTTGGGATTGACGATTCAACAAATAATGAATCATGTGAATGGTTCCTTCGTAAACTAGATGGAGCTTGCATATTCCATTTAGGACAAAATATCAAATCAATTTATAAAAAGATGATGCAGTTGCATTGTTTTTTAAAGCAGCCAAGTCATATTGATCGGCTGATAACTCATTTTACTTGTGCATTTCTGGCAATCTTAGAATACGTGACGGAGGGGAGAGTTGAATGGTTGGCACGTTCCCGTTTTGATGAAAGATGGTACAATATAATGACCACAAACATTTTGGAATGTTTGAATGAAATTTTGAAAGATACTAGAAAGCTTCCCATCATATGTCTAGTAGAACATATCCGTGACATGTTACAATGGTGGTTCTATGAACAGGGAAAAACAGCCTATCAAGTCTACTACCAAATGACAGATTGGATAGAGGATGATCTTAAAAAGAAGCATGTTGCATCACGATCACTTTCATTGCTTCCTTCTGAAATCCATGAGTTTTGTGTCGCGGGTGGGGGCAGGGAAGTAGTGGTGAACTTGCATTTCAAGACATGTACATTTTGAGAATTTGATCTTGATCAAATTTCATGCAAGCATGTTAGCTATGTAATATTTCCGCATATAGTATGTGTTCGAAGTACTATAAAAATGAGGCTCTACTTATGGTCTATGGTGAAACAATACATCATCTTGGAGATTAAGCAGATTGGGTCATCAGCCAAGAAATTCAAGAAAATGTGGTATTGTCACTTATAACGCGGCGGCAAAGTGGTAGACCAAGGCCACAATGAATTCCATCTAGAGGTGAGAAAGTAATAAGAAGGAAGTGCACACGTAGTGGGAAAATTGGCCACCGCTAAGAACATGCAGAATTCTAATCCCTCTCTCTCAACGTGATGGCCAATCCACTACCATGTAATATAAATATGGACTTCTGTAAATTTTTAAGCATTAATGTAGAAATTGACTTGTGGTAATTTTAAAGTTAAATACAAATAAATATGGACTTGAGTATACTGTCAAGAAGTGTACGCGATGACCATGAAGTAATCTTGTAGTCTTCTTGCACACTTCAAGAAAATACGATGACCATGAAGTCATCTTATAGTCTTCTTATACGCTTCAAGAAGACTACACGATGACCATGAAGTCATTTTATAGCCTTTAAGAAATGCACACGATGAATATGAAATCATTTTACAGTCTTCTTGTACGCTTCAAGAAGACTACAAGATGACCATGGAGTCATCTTGTAGCCTTCCAGAAGATTACACGATGACCATGATGTCATCTTGTAGCCTTCTAGAAGATCATCTTGTAGCCTTTTAGAAAACTACACGATGACCATGAAGTCATCTTGTAGCCTTCCAGAAGACTACACGATGACCATGAAGTCATCTTGTAGACTTCCAGAAGACTACATGAAATCATCTTGTACGTTTCAAGAAGAGTACACGATGACCATAAAGTCATCTTGTAGCCTTTTAGAATACTATACGATGAATATTTTAGGCATTCAAGAACGTATAGTATAAAAAATTGGGCATTCAGAAACATATAGTATAAAAAACCATGTAAAGTATAAAAAATAACAAAGTATATACAATAAAAGACTACAAATCAGCAACAAACACTTTCATGTATGGGTTGTTAGCCCTTAAATCCCTTCAAATTAGCTCTAAGTATTCATCAAGATGCTGCAATGTAATAAAGATTACATAAGATATTTATATTTATTCAAAATACCACATTAAAAAAGATGATATATAATTGCTTACATCTGACTCAAGCCATATTGTAGGGGTGGCTAATGTTTAAAACCAGATTAGATCAGAGACGCAAGAGCTTACGTCTACTTTCTCTTTCCTGTACAATGTAAATAAAGATAAACATTAGGATTTTTATGATGATGATTTAAATGCCTACAAGATGATAACATAAATATCTTGTAACTATCATAAAGTCTATAAGATGGGTATGATGATCAGGTACCATTCTTGTAGTCTACAAGATGGTTATATGGACATTATAGAACTTACCTTGCACTTGGTGAGTGGTACCAGGCCTCAAACCTTGTTGAATCCTCCAAAGATACGTCGTTATATGGTTCGAAAGGTTTGAAGTCAATACTAGCAGCGACTTTCTCCTCATTTTTCTAAGTTCTCCTCTTCTTTTTTTCTTCTTTTTGTGTTACCCAAGTAGGTGACACCGTGACCAGAGATCTCTTTGACTGTCGCTTATCAAGGAAGGTGATATCAGGAGAATCTACTCCCTATGTATTGGACTGCTATGATTCTTTGACCTATTCCATTAAATCAGATATTATCGATGTCACAGCTTCATCGGTGTATTCTTCATCTGCCTTATTCTCGTTTTCTTCTTTTTTTCTTCTCGTTTTTCATCTTATTCTTCCTTTTTCCCCTCTTCTTCCTATTTTTTGCATTTTCTTCTTCTTCTTCTTCCTTCTTCTTCCTCTTCTTCTTCTTCTTCTCTTTCTTCTTCTCCTTCTTCTTCTTCTTCTTCTTCTTCTTCTTCTTCTTCTTCTTCTTTTCTTCTTTTTTTTCCGCTTCTTCCTTTTTTTCATTATCTACTTCTTTTCTTCCTTTTTCTTCTTCTTTTTCTTAATTTTTTTCTTCATATTCTTTTTCTTCTCTCTCCTTATTTCTCTCATTATTTCTCTCATTCTTTCTCTCTGTCATCTTCATCATCTTTATCAATTTTTTTATATTCCTCTTCCTCTTCCTCAATCTCTTCCTCTTTCTCTTTCTCTTCCTCACCATCCTTATTTTCTTCTTCTTCTTCTTCCATTCTTATCTCTTTCGCCTCAACATCCATCATATAAAAATCGTTGGGAGTTCGAGCACGAAATGAGTAAACTCGTATTGTAGACTACAAAATGGTTACAAGATGTCCCTGTAATCATCTTGTAGTCTACAAGACAAGGACATGATGATATTGAACCCGTCTTGTAGACTATAAGATGGTTACAAGATGTCCATGTAATCATCTTGTAGTCTAGAAGATGGGTACATGATGATATTGAACTTATCTTATAGACTACAAGATGGTTACATGATATCCATGTACTCATCTTGTAGTCTACAAGACGGGTACATGATTATCTTGAACCCATCTTATAGACTACAATATGCTTACAAGATGTCTTTGTAATTATCTTATAGTCTATAAGAGAGTACATGATGATCTTGAACATGCCTTCTCCTCCAGATGTTGCTCTCCGGCTATTGATTTCCAGTAACTTATTTCCTCCTCCGCATCTGTAGGGATCAAGGATGAATGAATTGTCAACTGAAAGTACAAGTAATATATATCAGTATATAAGGTGGCTTAAATATGGTTTTGTAGCCATCATGAAGTACAAAATTCACATCTTACATTCTTGTTTGAAAAATTGTCTATATTGAGGTTTCAACTGGTACCACTATTGTTGTACACCAATTGAGAATCCTCAGTACCTTGTTCGCAACCTTGGTACAATAGGCGCTACCAATCAACTAGATAGCTTCAAATATCCATGCCTATAATAACAAAAGAGAGTTTTTAGCACATAAATCAAAACATCTGTTGGTAAATACTACACTAAACTCAATAAAATTTTACCTGGAAGACATAAGGACATCTATGTATTGAGTATCCATGAAGTGTAGATTTCTTTATTCCTTTTTTTTCTTTGCTCCTTCTTCTCAACATCGCCAAAAACATACTTAGTTCTCTTTACACCTACTAAATATTTAATTGTTTTGGAGAAAGAGATCCCCTCACAGATATTAGTTGAACGTTGTGAAGTCGTAAACCAAAACCATCTATTTTTTTTTCAATTAGGGTCCGGTTTTCCTTTTCCAAGAGAAAATGCTCCCCAGTAAATAAATAAGAGTCATCTTCACAACATCCAAATCTACCCCAGATTACATGTTCACAAACTTTTCCTCCAAAGTAGCCATGGTTATTCTTTCTGCTTTGTCGAAGTACTCATCACAGTCTATTGAGGCCACGTGTCTTCTTCTCATCACGAGCTACATCGAACCTCTATCTGGTCATCGGTGAGAATTTTTTTGAGAAGAAGAGTGGTTTCGCATTGATAAGAAACCAAATCCCATCCTCAATAAGAGTGGCGTTCACAGATTCAGCCTCTCAAGATAGCATTGGTGGCAAATAGTGGCAGGAAATTTCAGTGTTGGGAGATCCAGTAAATGCCTAAATCATGTCTCTCTAAATAGGGATAGTTGACTCTCTATCAACTTATTCTTGGTGTCCTCAATGCAGATGCCTAAAGCATGTCTCTCTAAAGAAGGATAGCTGAATCTCTGACAATTATGTTCATGTCGTGGACGTATCTTAGTTGCATGTTTGATGATGCCATAATCTATTAAATTATAGATAGTGTAAATACACAGACATAAGATCAGAGAATTGGAGTGTACAAAATGAACTTGTAGTCATCGTGTAGTGTACAAGATGACTACAAGATCGTATTGTACTACATCGTGAAGTGTTCGTCTCATTTTGAGCATTTTATGATCTATTACAAGATGATCTTGTAGTCATCTTGTACACTACACGATGGCTACAAGATAGTGGTGTAATACATCATGTAGTGTACAAGATGTATTACACGACTATCTTATAGTTATAATGTAGTGTACAAGAGGACTACAAGATCATCTTATACTACATCACGTAGTGCTCAAGACGATATCAGTAATGTCTTGATCACTTCATGATGTGTTACAAGATGATCTTGTAGTCATATTGTAAAATATCATGAAGTGTTCAAGATACATCAAGATGTTTATGGTGTCGACAAGAATGTCTTGAGTACTTCATGATGACATTCACGAACTTTTTGAAGCATCATGAAGTATACAAAATGACATCATGAAGTATCATGAAGTATTCAAGCAAAGAGAAGAGGAGAGAAATAACCCTAGTTCAAAAATCTTGTATGACAGAAACCCAGAGAAACCCTAGAAAATCCAGAAACCTAGAGAAAACTTAGAGAAAAATCCAGAAACCTAAAAATCTGAGAAAGAAACATACCTTATTGTGTTAACTTACCGTGAGAGGCGAAGTTTGAATGATATCCAGAGAGAGATGATGTGATTTCAAAAGAGAGAGAGATTGTTGTGATTTTGAGTAAGAGAAAATGAAGAAATGAGAGAGTACTCGAAGAAATGGGAGAGTACACGAAGAGTTATGATTCGATATTAGAAAAATCATTTTTTAAAATATTTAATGATGATTGATTTGATTGTTTTTTTTATTTTTTTTATCATCATTTGAAATTCTTGACAGCTGATAATTTCACTGATTTATTTTAAATAAATAGTGAGTCTGAAGTATATAGTTCAACAAAACTTAGTGTAAGATATATTTTAGCAAATAAGATTTTCTAGGGTGTACTTTATGTAAAAACTTAAAAAAGTTGGAGGAAAAGCCAGTGTCTGGCTAAAGATAAAGTCGATTTTGACCTTTTGTGAGATAGACAAGTGGCACTTTTATAAACCGTTAGATTTATTAAAGTAAAATGAATGGTCAAGATTCTAGTAACATAACATTCTCCTGTTTGAGCAAACAGGAGGCGAGCCCTAGCTCTCACCATCCACGTATAAATTCCCCCTTCTGAACAATGAACATTACCTCCTCTTGACCGTCATTTTGTCGTCAGCTTCTCCCATTTCCCAACCAAACTTTAAATCTATCTATGGCTGAACGCGGTGGCTTTGGACGAGGTTTCGGTGGCAGAGGCCGCGGTGGCGGGGACCGCGGCCGCGGAGGTCGTCGTCGCGCTGGTGGCCGCCGTGATGAGGAGGAGAAGTGGGTGCCAGTTACCAAACTTGGCCGCCTCGTTAAAGAGGGAAAGATTCAATCCATGGAGCAGATCTACCTCCATTCTCTCCCAGTTAAGGAGTATCAGATCATCGATACCCTTGTCGGCCCTAGCCTCAAGGACGAAGTCATGAAAATTACGCCCGTCCAGAAACAGACACGGGCCGGACAGCGTACCCGGTTCAAGGCCTTTGTCGTCGTCGGTGACGGTAATGGCCATGTTGGTTTGGGGGTTAAGTGTAGCAAGGAGGTCGCCACTGCTATTCGTGGTGCAATCATTTTGGCTAAACTTTCTGTGATTCCTGTGAGAAGGGGATACTGGGGAAACAAGATTGGTAAGCCCCACACCGTCCCCTGTAAGGTCACTGGCAAGTGCGGGTCCGTCACTGTGCGGATGGTGCCGGCACCTCGTGGTGCTGGAATTGTGGCCGCTAGAGTGCCCAAGAAGGTGTTACAGTTTGCTGGGATTGAGGACGTCTTTACCTCGTCAGGCGGGTCGACTAAGACTCTTGGAAACTTCGTTAAGGTTAGATATAACTTGAATTTTTTTAGTTGTCGATGGTTTTTGCTGGTTCTGGGCTTCTTTTTGAAAATGTTGTCTTGCAATGATAGTTTTGAGTAGGTTTTCCTCTGTTGTGTTAGTAATTGAACAGTATATTCAAATATTTCGTTAAGATTTGTTCTTGCTGTCCGTCTGGAGCTTGTTTATAGGTTTCTACCACTGAATGGGCAATGGGGAAATTTCTTTGTCAAATGTTAAATGAAGTCTAATCCATATGATTAACATCCAGGCTTCCAACTCATCTTATCTAACTACTGGGTGAAATTCATCTGAATTGGAATCTTAATATGTTATAAGATTTTATTTAATTTAACATGTGTGGGAGATGCAAGTTATGAACCTCTGATAGTTCTTTCACTTAACTCTGAATCTCGATTGTCGTTCTGATTGTAAATCGACCATTCAGATCTTAATAGCATCATTCTTATTAAAATTCATCTGTTATGTTATCGATTTATTCATTAGACTTGTTATTGCTTCTATATTATAATGTATTAGTCATGCTCTACTCCGACCATTTCCTGGCCTTTTGGGTGAAGTTGTTGGTCTATTTGTTGTATCCAGGCAAGTTGATTTTAGCTGAAAGAAGTCCATATACAACCTAATTTGTGTTCATCTGTTGTCTTTGGGAAGATGAATTCCTTTAACCCGGTAGCTTAGCATCTTTCTGGTTTTCTATGCATGATTTTGCTTTTCATCTGTTGCTAAAGTTGATTCAATATATATTAATCTGGGAGTACTGTTAGCTCAGTCGGTAATAGTAAGATGCTGCCTCCATGTGATCCGGGGTTATCATCGCAAATTATAGCAGTTCTATGCCAGATTTCTTAGTGATCATTAAGCCTGTGAGAGCACTGTTGGTTAATTTAATTGAAGGGATAAATCCAATTTACTTCTCCAAAGTTTGAGCTTTCGACAATTTATACCCTTAAACTATTTCTTTAGCATCAAATACCCTTAAACAATTTGGACTAGCCATTTATACTCCTCCCCACTAACTTGTGTTAAAAACTAACATAAATTTTTATTAATTAAATTAAAATTCTAATTAAAATTATTAAACACTAAAAAGACACTAAATAAACTAATTTACACTAAAAAACCCAAAAATACCTACATTTCCCCTTCCCCTTCCCGCGACTCAGCCTCTCTCCTAACTTCGCCTCTCTCCTAATCGGAGATCTATACCCACAAAAAAAAAAAGAAACGGCCGACATATAGTTTATTTTATGTATGGTTTTGTTCTTTTCTTGGACCTTTGCAGTGTGATCGGTTTTACTCCCCCTTCAATTTTGAAATGTCCCAATTAACTTAATGCAAAAACAATTTCTTTCTCAAGAAGAAATGAACAAATGATTGATTATAAGAAGTATACAAGAAAAGAAGACAGGAATTCCACCTTCTGAAAGGAAAGATGAGTTAAAATAAGAATAAATGTTGGTCAAACTAGATTATTTGCTGTTTCTCATGTCTTGCTATTTTTCCGCGTTTTCAATTATTGCATGTGAATTCATCTTCAAGAGGTTCCAGAAGACTGGGTTTGTGATTCATGTTTAATGGGTGGGACAGATTTGGCAAAAGGTGGTGGATACATTGTTCCTCCTGTTAATCGGGGGAAAAATCTTGATGGTTTTAGTTGGCAAGTGAATCGTGGAGGGAGAGGGGCTGAGTCGCGGGAAGGGGAAGGGGAAATTTAGGGATTTAGGTATTTTTGGGTTTTTTTTAGTGTAAATTAGTTTATTTAGTGTTGTTTTTTAGTGTTTAATAATTTTAATTGAGTTCTAATTTAATTAAAAAAATTTCTTACTTTTTAATAGAAATTACTGAGGAGGGTATTTGATACTAAATAAATAGTTTAGGAGTATAAATTATTTGAAGTATCAAATTTTAAGGGTGTAAATTAGATTCATCCTAAATTAGATTTATGACATTAAATAACCTTAAGGTTCTTATTGACGGCAATATTTTTTTCTCTTCCTCTTTCAGGCAACCTTTGACTGTCTGCTAAAAACTTATGGCTTCCTAACGCCTGAATTTTGGAGGGAGACACGCTTCTCAAAATCCCCATTCCAAGAACACACTGATCTGTTGGCGAAACCCGCTGTAAAGGCACTTCTTTCGGATGATTCAGAGAGGGTCACCGCTTGAGATTTTTTTATCTTTGATCAAAAGTTTTGGAAATTTTTTTGAAGTAAAATCCATAGAAATATGTCGCCAATTTAGTTAAGTTACTTCTGATAATAGTTTCTTGCATCATAATTACATTTGAATCATAATGGGCAAATTTTATTATTTTTGGCTCTTCTATGCTTCATAGTCATCCGTAACAAGCTTAATAAGGATAAAATAGAATTTCAAAGTTTAAATGGATGCCTGGTTCCACATGTACTTGAGTCATATCTTGTTCAGATGTGTAGTTTTTACTTGATCGGGATCCTCTACAGTTGGTATCTTGACGTTTGGGTCAAGATACGGTCTGGTCTAGCTTAATTTCTCATTATTTTCACTTTTTTTTTCATTCATCTCAGTCAGGACTTTGATTTGATTGGAGGATTTATATGAGTTGAGCTACACAACTTCACATGATATTCAACAGTAGTGTCAACTTCTTATGTTTTGGCTAGTGATGACATTGATTTTTTAGGAACTTGTTCTGAAAAATATGAAAGATAATTAATGGTTACTAGAATTAGAAAAATATGGTGTTTGTTTTCAATTGTTATGTTCGGAATTATGTGCTATGTTACTAAAGAGAGGTTATTCCGACAAATTTTGTATTGTTGGCAGGTTTTTTAAATTTTTGGATTAAGTATTTGGATGTAGAATTTTGATTTATGATTTGGATGTAGAATTTAGATTGAAGATTTGGATTTAATATTTGTAATATTATATGTTTATTATAAATTTGAATAACGTTAGAGTAGATGATTTGAATTACATTAGATTAGATAAGTTCACTACAATGTCCTTCAATTAATAAATTGTTGGTTTATTAACAAACTTTTATGACGACTAGTAAAGTGTTATGTGTTGTGCACTGATTGGGACCATTAAATTTTTAATTCTTTTCCTCACAATTTAAGATCATAGTCCTTCCAAGTTGATAGGAAAGAAAAATCTAACATTGAGTTTTATATAGATATTTTATTAAAGTTGTGAACACTGACATTTAACTTTTAATCAGTAATTAATTTTAACTAAATTTTATGTTGTCATCTTATTCAATGACTAGATTAATTAATATCAAAATGAGAGAAATATATGACAATTTATATTTTTTTTGTACTTCTCACTACTTTATATTATTGAATAACTAAAGTGATTTATTTTAACAACGGCGTTACATCGTAGAATCACTAAAAATATAATAAAATTATCACTGTTTTATTAATGAGCATCATTCCGTAAATATATTTTATTATTGTTGGTCATGAAAATTTAAAAATTGAAAACTTCACTATCATTTTTTTCTTTCAAGGATGTTCATGAATCTTACTAAACCATTAATAAAAAAATGTGATGTGTGTTTGACATTGATCGTGAATCTACATTTTAGAAATATTGATACTATTAATGGTTTATAATTAGTTGCATATCACAATATTGAATGTACAATTAGAAAACCAATAGTCAATTACCATATGGTGTATAAAATGTCATTTTAGGGATTTAAAAATATTAAGTGGATAATATTGTCTAAAAATGATTATTATAGATTTATTATTTCAACTACTTAAGGTTAAAGGTTTTCTATTAGGTCAAGATTAAAGTTTTCAATTTAGAGATTCTCTCAATTTAGGGCTTCAATCAAATTGAGGATTTTGAATTTATGTTTAACCCTCAAGGATCATAGCCTTACTTTACACTTGATTTAACTCATCAATAATATTTATTGATTTGTTAAAAAAAATTCACTTTTTGGTCGATGATTGTAGACACAAATACCACAAATACTGCCAAAGTTACATCTCATTAACTCTTCACAATAGGGTCTTACCCTCCTATATTGGTCTCTTGTTGTTCCTTCAATAGCAACTTTAGAAAATCTTCTCGCCTTGTAAATTTTGCTCAAACTCATGTCAACTTCGAAGCCCTCCCTTATTCCCAGTTGCACATTCATTACGTTCATCGTTTGATCATTCTTGAATTTTTCCACACATTTTTTAACTACCTATTTGATAGTAACTTGTCTGCTACTGAAAGTTTGTGTGCTACGAAAAGATTTGACATACAAAGTACATTGGTCTTGCATGAAATAAGCATATATACACCAGTCACATCCTTCTACACATTTATACCTCACCCTTGCATATTCATTCTTCACCACACTTAAGTAGACCAATTGATCTCTACGACGTAATTGTCTCATTGAACTCTCTGTGGTTTTAAAAAGTTTGACCCGACATAAGTTCTGGGTTCTCCATATGTATGTCACCAAAAAGATGGATATCTCGGTGGGCTCTCATCATCAGAATTAACTAGACTATGCAACTCCTCATGCAACGCACCATCTTAATCCCCTACTTCTATGTCAACCATGAGGAAACCAAAAAACTTCCTATGTTCATTGTTACATCAAAAGAATTCTTGAAGATCAAGACTTGTCTGATCATCGTCATTATCCGCTACTTCCTCTGACTCACCATCTTTTATGTCATCAAACTTACAATCTCGTTCATCCCTATATTCATCATCCATTTCATAACATGTTAGAATGAAATCAACACAGAAAACAATTAAATCAGCCTATCTACGAAAACATGAATTTGTCTGAAAAAACCTCTACTTAAAACAATTAAAGTTGTACTTATAAATTAGTCCCAACAGCATGGGAAAGGCAATTGACAGTGAATTAGTCCTAACATATAAAGGCTTAATAAAGGAATGTGACACTCGTGACAAAATGAAACAAGAATGGGCAAAGGAAAAACTAAAACGAAGTTGGAATTGGATTTATTTATCTTTGAAACTAATTGGATAAGTTAGTTGTTATAGTCTTGATAGAGAAGCTGAGAGAATAAAGTCAAAAGATTGAAAAAAATGTGAAACGGAATTTTGTTCACATTTGTTGGGATCGCTTTTAAACCTCAAACCAACTCTTAGATCCAAAACAGTTCGATCAACTTCAGGCTATGGCTCCTTTCTCAATTCAATATGACCCTTAAATGAAGATTTTCTCCATAAGGGTCCCAGCAAAAGGGGAAAAATAACCCACCCTATGAAGACGAAGAGTCGTGTCTCGAAGACAAAGAGTTGCGCCACGTATTGCTATCTCTCTCTCCTGTACTGCTTGCGTATCTCTGTGAAGAAGAAGACTTGCGTATCGCTTTTGTCTAAAACAAAAGCTCTGATGGGAAATGAGCCAAATGATCGAACTATTTTTTACGGGACTCTTTTTTATTTTAAAATTTTGAAACGGCTCGTATTGTCCACTCTTTAAGTCTCTATTGATTAATAGAGATGGAATGTTAGATTTGATTCAAAACGTAACATGAAATTTATAATTGACAAAAATAATAGTCTAGAATTATAAAGAAAAAATATTACATATGATGTAATTCCCATCTGCAGAATGAATGTTATTGCTTATGATAATCGACATTTTTTGACAAATGGAGGAATTACATTGATCCCCAAACCTAGCTGAAACCTCCGTTATGACCATTGGGTTACAATGACTTGATTTTTAGATAAATCAAATTAAGCGAGAAAACTCTCAAGCTAAGCATTATTCTATCGGACAAAATATTATGACAAATGATATACGATAAAACTCATATACTTCAACCTTCCTCATTTACTTCCTGAGCCTAGCCCTAAGCTCCGACGAGCTCTAGGGCTGGGCTCAGCCTCTTCGTGAGGGTACCGTAGGTGTTGGGAGAGGGTGGCTATTTCCTTTGAGCCTAGTCGCCATCGGAGACTCGGGATTGGGCTCCAAACACGTCTCCTCCTACTATGCACTGTGCTTTCGCGGAAAAGTGGTGTTTCAAGTCATGCTTTTGGGATCCGCGAACTAAGCGGAGGATGTTGCAATGAAGGTTGACGTTTTCTTCTCCAAGGGTGCCATCGCGGAGCTAACCAGACCAGGATTTTAGTTCTTCCATCGCTGTTTCCTCCCCTTGGTCCCGTCATGAACCACATGTGGCGTTTGGAGGTAGAACCATGTCTTGTATACGACTTGAGTATCCTAGATCTGGGCTCCGTTTTTGTTCGGGTCTGTACCTATGCTGTACCAGGTGTTTGGAACCTCCTAGGGTGTCGTCTATTTTTATATCATAAGTTTAACCAATACTCAAGTGAAACCAAAAAATAACAAGGACTTTGACCGAAGGAAGCAACATACCTGGAGCCTAGTACACGATAAGAACCAACTTCCATAATTGTCGTTTCCATAAATTTCGACTACTTCAAGAGGCTCGGTAAAAGCAACAGATGAAAGTGATAACGGTTGAAAATGAAAACAAAATCTGAGAGGTAAAATCGTGAAGGGGTGAGATAGAGAGAGAGATAGAGATATATATATAGGGAGAGATAGAGAGAGAGGGAGAGGGAGAGCGAGAGGGGGGGGGGGGGGGGGNGGGGGGGGGAGAGGGGGAGCGAGAGATGAAAATGAAAAAGGGAAAATGCTTGAGGAGAGATGTGAAAGTGAAAATGAAAAAAGGAAAGTTGTATTTAATTAATGAAAGGGGATAGATAAAAAATATAGAGAAATTTATTGAGGCAAATGAGAAGGAGGGGAGATAGCACTACAACAATTATGCGCTTTTATAGCACATAACGGTAACGTTTGACAACAAAACTCGATGAAAAACCAACGGTGGTCACAAGCCGCCTAATGAAAAATTCCCAATACCCACGTCTCTCTTCAGTAGCTCTCTCTATCTTACAACTCTCTCTCGGTCTCCAAAGCTAACAAACGTGCTATCTGCGAAGCTCTCTCTTAGCTCGCTCTCGAGAAGCTCTTTCTTATGAAGCTCTCTTGCAACTCTCTCTCTTAACTGCGCAACTCTGTCTCCCAACTCTCTCCTATTTTGATTTCACAGCTCAAAATTGAAGGTAAGTGTTCATTCCCAAATTCATGTATGTTTTTTTGTGATTTTTATCTGATTTTTGTGAATTTTGAGTTTTATCTGAGTTAATTAGGGGTTGTGTTCCCGATTCCTGGGCATGAAGTTGTCTGTGTTCTTACAATTGTGAGTTTTGAGTTTTCTTACAATCGTGAGTTTTGAGTTTTCTTACAATCAGTGAGTTTTGAGTTTGAATCCTCTCAATTAGCAATTTACGTGCATGATTTTGCATGAACTTTTAATTATTAGTTGAAAATTTCTCTATATGTCATGGTTAGACATGTCAATTTCAAGATTTTCAGTCAAAAAAAAAATATTGTTGCATAAAATTAATTAACCATTATGTAACTTTTTGCCTAAGGTTTTCATTTTTGAATTCTGTCTGTTTTGTGTGGAGAGCTTATGAGCTATGTTTTTCGATTCAAGTAAGCAATCTCCACTTGCATATGAGGTGTGGTCTTGCCCAGTGTACAAAACCTGCTTGACTTGTAGTGTGTTTGGTCAAATGTGCTCATGTACCTCCATCTGAATAATCTGAAGAATGTTAAGTTACTAGTCTTGATTTTATCCTGTTGTTTTAGTTTTGATAATGCTTCATTGCGTGTTTTAACTCATTAGATTTTATATAAGTTAAATGCATTTGGTGTACATACATTGGAAGAGTTTTGTTTTTAAGTTTCTATGCCATGATTGTGCATATTTTTGACAGATGGAAGCTTGCCTGGAATGAATAGGATTCAGTCCCTCTTCTAGTGAACTTCCTTCGAAGATCCTAGTTTTTCCTTCAAATAGAGCATAGTCACATTCAGTATGAACGTCATTGAAACTTTTGATGCGGTAATTATGACATTGGGTGATGACAAAACTTTATATTACTGGATTAACGTTTGGGTTAATAAAAATTCTAATTCCTTGTCTTAGTTGCTACATCAACATAATATGCTAAAAGCTGGAGTTGTAATAATTGGATTGAACTTAGTACCATCTAATTCGCTCCTTAGAGAAACTACCTCCACGTTAATCTTTTTTTATTTTTCCAATGGAAGTGTATTCTTTGTAGCAGTTGAGGATCTGTGCTTGATATCTTGAATGGGATCATTTTAGTAGGCTTGTGATTACCATAATTCTTTTTTTTTGCTTCCCTCTTTGTATTTAGAGGATTTTTTTAAAGCTTTGCTAATGCTACCTATGGTCACCCAACTAGTCACAAAAGACCAAAATGAGGAAGTGAAAGCATATTCATTGATAAAGGTAATATTATAACCTGTAAGTGATATTTGGAAATTCAAGTGTTAGTTGTGTTAGATAAATTGTTATCGTGATTGTGCAGTTGGAATGCTGCTACTAGAGAAAATTTTGCATATGCAAATGACGATTGCACATATATATTTGCATTGATGATTGGTTCTTAGTAACAATTTTTTTTGAAGAAACTAAGGCTCTTGGCAGATTATTTGCAAGCAGAGCCTCCCTATAATCGGTATGTGACTATCTTGTATCCTCTTACGTGTTCTGCAAAACACTTACAACTTCAGATACTAGCACTCATGGAGGGTTCTCTGTTCCTCATAGAGCTGCCGAAGATTGTTTCCTTCATCTATATGTTATTCAACTATTTCTATAATGAGTGCTTAGTTACTTGAGTGATGCCATTGTGAGTGCTTAGTTTCGAAATTAAAGTTCTTGTTTCTTTTACATGGATGTGCATGTATTAATACTGCATTGAGAAGTCCGAGTGTTTTATATTATCATGCCATTGTGATTTTTCTAGTTGGTTGAATCTAAAAGTGGTGGGTTGAGAGGATTTTCAGATGAATTTGTATGAGAAGAAACATTTGTTGGATGTTTCTTTGTGTTAAGATGCTTATTACTTAGTAAGTATCTAATGCAATATCTACAATTTGTTATGTGTGTTTGATGTGTTTGATTGCTGGAGTACTGAGATGTTACAATAGTGTTAAAATAAGTGTTACAGTCATGACTATGTTATACACTATGATGGTAAGTCTTTTACTTTTTTCTTTTTACTATCTCCAACAATGTGCATAAGTCATATGAAATTGAACATGCTATGCGACTTTGTAGAATTCTCATGTTTTTGTTCATGTATGCATGATTAATAATTTTACATATGCTTCTTTATAAACTATCTAAATTGATCTTGGGAGTTCTGCCAGTAAAATTATAATGAGATGAACTTGACCATATAAATGTATATTTTTTGAAGCTTTGACATCAAATAATAAGTTCATAAATATTTTCGTGATGGACATTTGCAAGTTACATTTGGTTATTGATAAATTTATGTGTTGGGTTAATATATTAGAGGGTGTTAAGTTCATAAATTATAAGTCTTATGTTGACTGAAGTTGAGTATGAGGTTTGAGATTAATAATGTTGTACTAATCATGCAACAACACTGAAAGTGGGGCTCATTCTGTCTTCTCTTTTATTTTGGTTTTCTAGTTGCCTAGGTATTTAGGCTTTTAATTGGTGGTCTGGGGCTCATTCCATTGCTCCTTTCTGATCTAGTTATGACCCTATATTGTTGTTTTTTGGTGTTTGTTTTGCTGCTTTAGTTTTGTCTTTTCTCAAGTGCTTCGTGTCTTGAGGTTTAGACAGTTTTCAGGGGAGGTGCTGCCTAATTTTGGGCCGAACGGTAGCTCTTTATTGGCCTTTCTTTTCCTATTTTTCTTTTGCCTTCTTAGGCTTTCTTTTGACACTTTCTATCCCCTCATTCTTTTGCCTTCTTTGTTGGCCTTTTAGTTCTTATTTTTGTCAATAGTTGTTCTTTAATGCTCATTTAGCCAATAGTTGTACTTATCCTTTAGTCGTATGTGATCATGTATTTTTTTCTTTTATTTTCCTTTTGATAAGGTGAAAGAAAAATACAAAAGGATAATTATCTCTACATATCAATAGTCAACTTATCAGAATGGATAAAGATTGGGTGCGTTGCAACAGGTAAAAAGATTGGTTTCCTTATTTAAGATAAATGTAAAATATAATCATAAATAAATATCTTAGTAGTTGATATTTTAATTGATAGAGCTACAAAAGAGTATCAAGAAGGAGCATGGAATTTTGTCAAGATAACAAAAAAAATGCAAATTATGTAGAGAAAATTTTGACTTTCCTAAGCAGAAACAAATTTGATCATATGCAAAACCTTAGGGAGCGTATAGTGAAGCAGGTATACATAAATATGAAAACAGTGAATGAAGTTGACTTTCCCAATCAGTACAATTTCATACTCTGATATAAATTAATTTTCAGCTTCACCAAAATGGAGGACCATATGTTTCAGACACGCAATCACCCTTGGTAAATTTTAAAACTTTTATTTGTTTGCACATGGAGCTTTAATATTGGTAATTGATGATATTCTATTGTTAATTATAGAGTGTGAATAATAATTTGCACCTGAAAAAGTTGAAGTTATTGGATTGGATTGGATCAAATGAGGTAGTTGCTGAAGGACTTTGGTCTTCAAGTGCTCCAAATGACCTTGTTCATCATGTGCCTCTTGGACTTGATGCCACGAGAGTTTGGCTAGATGTTTCAACAAAGCCAAAAGCTTACTTATGGAGGTCTACGTCTTCAATGAAATATATTGAAGATGCAGTACATAGCACAGTTGCATGAACCACTAATAGAATTGTCCCATTGTAAGTATTTCTTTTCCAACTAATCTTGGTTGATATTTTATTGGACATGTTTGACTGCATGAAGTCTTCTTACATATTTTTTTTATTTCTTGAAAGTTTCAAGTAATTATTTAATTGTCATCACTTGACATCGTGAAGTAGATATTTGTAACTAAACTTAGTCATCAAGTACCTATAAAGTTATTTTTATTGAAAACTTGTTGACAAATATTTGCATCACTAGAACTTGAAGTTTACAAGTAAATATTTTCGACAACTTGTAACATTCGAGAAGATATTTGTTGTAGCTTGAAGTCTTCGAGTAAATATGTTTTACTACTTGAAGTCTTCAAATGAATTTGATTACTTAAAATACTTCTATTGGTTATTTTGTGACTACTTGAAATTTTCAAGTATATATATTTGACTATTTAAATTCTTTAAGTAGTTATTTCTGACAACGTGAAGTTTTCAAATAAATATGCGTGACTACTAAAAGTCTTCAAGTGCATGTATCTTACAGCTGAGTGTCTTCAAGTATATATGTTTGACTATTTGACTCTGCAAGTAGATATTTATTTACACTAAAATCATAATGTAGCTAAAAAATTGTTTTTATTTAAAATTGTCTAGAAATATTTACATCATTACAACTTGTTGTTCTCAAGTAGGTATTTATGACAACTTAAAGTCTTCATGTAACTATTTATGATTACTTGACATCTTCAAGTATATATGTATTGTTACATAAAGTCTTCAAGCATATATTTTTAGCTACTTGAGTCCTCAAGTAGATATTTTTAACTACTTGGTATCTTCAAAGTAGTTATTTTAAATTAATAAACATCTATTAAATTGGCATTAACTCAACATCTAGATATAACAAGCCGATATGTATGTTAACTTCAAGTCTTCAAATATGTTTGACTACTTGAAGTTTTCTAGTAGATATACCTAAATTGGTGTTTTTAGAACTATATATTAGGTATGGGTGTAATCGGTTCAGTTCGGCTCAGTCTAGGGGTATTTTTGGAACCGAACCGTAAATATCATTTTTCAAATATTAGAACCAAACTGAATCGATGGTTTAAAGTAAACCGAACCAAGCTGAACCGCCCAAAACCGGTTTGGTTAGTTTGGTTTTGTGAGCTGAGGACTGAGGAGAGGGGGAGAGCTAGACAGCAAGTTGTGAGCTGAGGACTGAGGAGAAGGAGAGAGCTAGATAACGAAGTCTGAGCTGAGGAGTGAGGACTAATGAGAAGGGGAGAGCTAGTAACGAGGTTTGAGATGAGGAATGAGGACTGAGGAGAACTGGAGAAGGGGAGAGCTAGATAGTGAGGACTGAGGAGAACTGGAGAAAGGGAGAACGTCGAGCAAGGCGAGGCGTGAGAGTGGGGAGAGCTGGAGAAGGGGAGAGCGTCGAGCGAGGTGAGACGCAAGAGTGAGGAGAATTGGAGAAGGGGAGAGCGTCGAGCGAGGCGAGACGCGAGAGTGGGGAGAACTGGAGAAGGGGAGAGCGTCGAGCGAGGCGAGACGAGACGCGAGAATGAGAAATCAAAATTCAGAACCAGCGAAGGGAGACTGGACTGGAGAGCGTCGAGCGAGCGTCAGGCGAGATGCGAGAGTGGGGAGAACTCAGAAGTCAAGACTGGAGAAGCCAGAAGGGGAGGCTGGAGAGCGTCAGGCGAGACGCTAGAGTGGGGACTGGGGAGAACTAAGGAAGCGAGAAAGGAAATATAGGTTAAATTTGTAAAGGTATATATATAGTGCAGTTCGAATTCAGTTCGGTTCGGTGCGATTTTTTCACGAAAGCCGCACATCAAACCGAACCGAGCTTATTTTTAACTTATACAACCGAACTGAACTTCCAAAAGTGAAAAAACTGGCTGAACCGCATCGGTTCGGGCGGTCTGGTCGATTTTCTCAATTTTACTTACACCCCTAATATTAGGGAGTATATCAGAAGTTTCAATACATATTAAATGTATCATTTTTATACACATTGAAAATATAACAAGTAGACCAAGTAGATATATTTTAATATTTACAAATAATTTTATTTTATAATTTATTAATTTATTTAGATATATTTATATTTATTTAAGAAATAGTTTTACATAATGAGGCGGATTTCAAAAAAGGCCAATAAAATCCATTTTAGATTAATGCTATTTGGTTGATTGGTATTTTGGTGAGAATTATATTAGAAAAATCTTATTTGTTAATCGACTTAGGTACATTATTTTCATAAAGAATAGGACAAATGTTCTTATAGGCAACAGATAGCAGAGAATCGAGTGCAAGCTAGTATTCAAGAATGTGAGACACATTCTAGGGATCTGACTAAACTTGATTTCTATAGGTCAGCTCGAGGAGAAGGTTATATCACAATTACTTTGGTGAAGGTAAAAGGAAGGAATAGTCATTTAGGCTACACAAGGATAAATACTTGAACAAGAATTGTCCTTTGGTTCAAATCATCTAGTAATGAAGCTAGATACGAAACAGTGTTTGCTAGAATCATCTTGGTTTGTGAATTAATGGTAACAAAAATTAATATATTTTGTAATTCTATGTTAATTGCTAACCATATTTCAGGAGAATACAGTGCAAAAGACACTAGGATGGTGAAATACTTACAATGGGTCAAATAAATGTTGCTGCTATTCAAGGAATATGAGATTAAGCATATACCAAGGACAGAAAATTCAAAGAAGACGCCTTAGCCAACATGAGGTCTTTAGTGCAACTCACAAAAAAAGAGCGTTTATGTGGAGTTCATCAACGAACCAAATATAAAAAACTTGTACAAATTGAAGTCGAGATAGAAATGGGAGATTAGGAACATAACTGGCAAGAAAATATCATCCGTTATCTTTTGAACGACGATATGCCATATGACAAAATAGAAGCTTGAAGACTTCAACAACAAAGCGCTATATACTCGCTGGTTGAAGGAAAGTTGTATTGAAGGTCTTTTTTGGGCCCTATTTCAAATGTCTGACAGTAATGAAAGCGAAGTACGTATTGTCTGAAATACATGAAGGAGAATGTGGAAATCATGTTGGCAGGAGATCTCTAGAAACAAGGTATTGAACGAAGGATCTTTTTTGCCCCAGATCCAGGAAGAAGCAAAGTTGTTCATCAAGAAATGTGACAAATGACAACGTTATACTCCCCTTTTTAAAATGACCTCGAAAGATCTAAAAACTCTAGTGAACCCATGGTCGTTTCATGTAGTGGGGACTAGATATAGTGGGACCACTCCCAATGGCTCTTGCTAAAAAAAGATTCTTGCTCGTAGCAATTGATTATTTAACTAAGTGGATCGAAGCGGAAATATTGGCCAGAGTATGAGAAAAAGAGGTAAAATAGTCTCTATGGAAAAATATCATATATATGTATGGGGTTCCCGAAGCATTAGTCTCTAACAATGGATTTGTAATACATGGGAAGAGTGGGCAAAACATTATGTGATGGGCTTCGAATAAAAAATAGACTCTCTACACCCACTATCCGTAAGGAAATAGATAGGCAGAAAAATCAAACAGAATAATACTTGAAAGTCTAAAGAAACATCTAGAATCTGGTAAAGGAAAATGGGGGGAAGAATCAACATTAGTACTTTGGGCTTATAACAACCACACCACGAGAACCGATAGGAGAATCTCCTTTTTCTCTGGCGTATGGTGCTGAAGCAGTCAGACCAGTCGAGATAGGAAGCCCAATGTTAAGGTCCAACATTAGTGAAACATCAAACACATAACGGATGAAAGAAAACCATTATCTTCTAAAAGAGAGACGAAAAGCTGCACTCATCAGGTTAGCAAGTTATAATCATAAAAGATCTTATTTTCAGAAAAGCGTAAACAAACAGGAATTCTAAGTTGGGGATCTTGTGCTAAAAAGGAATTCCAGACGAATGAAGGGAAGTTAGGACCAAACTAAGAAGGACCATTCATTGTCAAAGCAATCGGAGGAAACGAGTTTTACCACTTTATGATTGACAATGGTAACGAACTATCTAAGCCATGGAATGCGTTTCATTTATGCACATATTATGTTTAATTCTTTTCTGTACTTTCATAATAATGATTACTATATCCTGTGATTTTTTTCTTAAGGGTTTTCCACATAAAATTGTGTTCATTTACTTTTAATGCTTTTGCTAATCAGTATATGTGAAAAGAAAACAGGGCAATCGAGTTCTGAAAATAAACTTAAGTCCTTAGGAGCTAAATGTTCTATAATGAGCGTGAGTTCTTAGAAGAAAATGGGGCCACTGAGTTCTAAATAACTTAGTCCTTGAGAGCTAAATTTCCTATAATGGACGTGAGTTCTCAAAAGTAAACATGACTAAGTTATGAAAATAAACTTAAGTCCTTGGGGACTAAATGAGATCTTAGAAAAAAACGGGGCCACGGAGATCTGAAAGTGAACTTAAGTCTTCAGGAGCTAAATGTCCTACAATGGACGTGAGTTCTTAGAAGCAAACGAAATCAGTGGGCTTTGAAAATGAACTTAAGTCCTTGAGAACTCACACCATTGTAGAACATTTAGCTCCAAGAGTGTAGGCTCGTGATAGAGTTCAGCGACCCTATTTACTTCTAAGTGTCCAAAAACATATTTTACTTCGAAGATCAAAGTGAATCAAAGTATTTTCTAAGTGAAATGAAACATATCCAGCTTAGAGAATCCTCTATGATTCAAAACAGATTTCACTTGGAAGATCAAAGTGAATTAAAATATTTTTTAAGTGAAATGAACCAACTTAGAGAATCCTGTATGATTCAAAAATAGATTTCACTTGTAAGTGAAATGAAACGGATCCTGTTTAGAAAGTTTTCCATGATCAAAAACGGATTTCACTTGGAAGAGCAAAGTTAAGTATTGTTGAATGAATTCTACTTAGAGATCCTAAAAGCGGACTTTAAAAAAATATTTTTAATTAATAATAACGAGCTGAAAATTCTCATTTCATGAATATCGAACTGAAAAAGTAATATCCATTCGTCGATAGTAATGTGCTCCTGGAGGTCAACGATTAAGGCTTCAGAGGAGGAAGCTTAGGGATAGCGGGAGGAGTTGCAGGTTCTTTTGTACGAGCTCGCCGAGGTGGAGTCCGACGCATGGCATTGCGGTAACTCAAGCTGTAGACTACCGCTTCTGCTGCATCAAACTATCGGCTTGGTAAAGCCTTTCCACTTCCAACTCCTTTTTGAGAGCAAGCTCTTTCTCCACTTCCGTATTCTTTAAGCTCTCGGAGAGTTTAAGAACATCAACCTTCAAAGAATCAATCTCCCCCTCTTGCTTCCCAGCGGTTCCTCGGAGATCAATTTTTCCCTCCTCCCAGCCCCCATTTTCGCTTGCCAGGATTCAGCTTCCACTTGCACCTCGCCAATGTGAGCCAGGGCATCTTCCCGCTCCTGGTAGTAAATACAACTGTAGCCTCGACATGGGCAATATACTCCAGAAGAACATTGTAGGGCAGGATAACCTACACGAAAGATTGAAGAGCCCCAATCTCCGTGTGCTTGAGAACGGAAGAGTCAAAGACAGTAAGAAAACATAAATTAGTTGTAAAAATGCATAACGGAAAAAGAAAGAAAAAAAATAAGGAGAAGAACGAGGCTCACGCAAGGACACTTACTAAAAATTCCTCAGTTCCGAGGTACAACGACCATCACCGTCCCATTCTCTCCAGATCAGCAAAAACGTCTCTATCCTAGCCTTTATCACCTTTGGGGAGGTTTTTAATTAACCCTCCCCTTATGTCGAACATAGTAGTTCCCCCTCTTGACTTCACCATATAGTTCATTCTAAACTCTAAAAACCTTAAATTTAAATAAACAAGCCTATTCATCAACTCGAAACGAAGTAAAACCCTTTAGGTATTAGGGGTGAACTGAGAAGGGGCAAGGTTATAGTGATTGAAGAACTCCTAGAATAATGGTGACATTGGAAATCTAAACCTGAGAGCTATATACATTGGGTGAAATGTGATTTCTGCGGGAGGTTTACAGGGAAAAGCCATTGTGCCATTTTCACCTAAGTTGCAATGGACATTACTCGGAAAGGCATGAGTGTAAAATCTCATGAATTCGCTAAACTCACTGTTATATTCTTACTCTGGGAATGGAGGGGGAGAAGACATATTCAGACATCGCTGAACACAGAGAAAGCAAAGGAGAGAAAAAGAGAGGAGAAATTTACGAAGAAAACGATTAAAAATGTGATGCACGGCGAAGGGAAAACCAGAGTTTTTAAAGGCGCGGACGTGAGTGAAACATTAAAACGGGAATGTGAAAAGATGCGGCCATCAACTGATAGACAACAGTCGATGACACAGAGCTTCATTCTCCTCAACAACATGAGTTTCAAGAAAAGGCAAATGAACAGACAACGAGTGAAAAAAAATGATTATAGCTTCGTTTCACCTCAGATGTATTTCAAAAGTAAAAAACGCCAAATACAGTAGGGGAAATTGAACAAAAAATAATTCTAGATAGCTGCCACATCATGAAGAAGAGAGGTTCAAAGCCAATCTGAAAAGAAGAAACGATCATTGATGTGAAAACTGAGAATTATCAAACATAACCATCGTATAAGATTAATGAACGGTTTAGATTAATATTTAATACCCACAAATTAATTCGAAATAAGAAATCACACACTTTTGTTAATTAATTCTCTCTCGTGATTATTTTAGTTATTTTAGATTGTAAAATTTTCCTTTACATCGGTGATAATTTATGATCTAATTAAGTTATTTGAAGGTGCATTTTGAACAAGATCATCTTCAATGGTTCATTCTCTAATTGGTCATTTCTATAACTGATTTTGAGAGTCTATACATTGGTGAGATTGTTTTATGCTATTGTGTATCCAATTTTAACGTAGCCTATATCATTATTGTGATTTATATGAGCCTTTAGTGTTATCTAGAAATGAACTTGATATTCTCATTATCTTTATATTGGAAGATTTATACAGAGTTTATCATGTATAGGTTTGTCTTTCATGTATACGTTATTTCCCTTGGAGTATGCCCTTATATTTTTATAATTATATTTTCGTTTATTAAAAAAGTACACAGACTCTAAATTTAACAGATTTTCTGTAAATTAGACTTGCAAAATTTTGAAGTTCATGTACCCTATAAAATGTATATATCAGTGTGGTTACTACATTGAATATTGTCCAACAAAGTGTGTATTAATGGGTGATGACTATGAACTTTATACTTATGCTCATGATTATTGATTGATCGATTTGAATTATGATCAAATTGTTGAGTCTTACCAATGTCGAGTAGTTGAAGATTATACAATACAAACAATTTTGAATTCCTATTAAAAAATAACGGATCAGTAAAAACTTTTCAGTAGCACAGTTTAGCTCAGGTCTAGTGACACAACATGCTATGCTTATGAATGTCATCCGCTTAAAATTAAGCAATTGCACTGAAAATTGAAATTTGGAAAATGCCACTCATTGTAAAGACATTTTCAAACAGAGGGTCATCAGAAAACCAATGTCAAAATCAAACCATGAGAGTGGTGTATAATCTGAGTTATTTAATGTCACCTAAAAAACAGAGCATAATATGAAAACTGGGGTCTAGTTTATTTGTCTGATTATTACTCTACCAGAGGGTAAGAGTACTTAAGAGTGGCTTTCTTCAACGGCAGATCTGAAAGAACAATTTTATCTAGTCCTGCACTTCTTCTGGCTTCTTTTTGGACTTGAGGTACCATCCCAAGGCACTAAGCGCAGTCACGGTGCCAGCTAATACAGCATAGTTTCGGTTTTTGTCAGTAGATACTTTCTCGGTGGATGCCCCCGATGTGGAGGTTGAGCCACTCGGTTTTGAATCAGTTACTGATCCCCCTGAGCTCGCTGTTGATGCCTCCTCTGGTTTCGGACCCTGAACCATTATATAAGTGAGAGAGAGAGAGAGAGAGAGAGAGAGAGAGAGAGAGAGAGAGAGAGGGAGGGAGGGAGGCATAATGCAAAAAAGAACACATCAGTATCTAGAGTAGCTCTAATTATACCTTGCGTGCAAGCTTCTCCAGTTTTTCTTGCTCAGTTTTCTGCAAAAATTGTAAAAAAAAATATGCATCTGTCATTCTGTTAGTTTAGAAATCCTTTTTGGGCTTTGAATTGATGCAAAAACATAGTTTTTTACAACCTGATGCGAGGCTTACAGTAAACATATATGTTCAACTTAGTGATTAGAACTTTAAACTCTACTCCATAATGTTTGTACAAATTATAAGACTGGGAATATAATTGACCTGACACTTGGTTTATAGTATCACAGAATAACACCTAAAGAGCTAAATCAACTGTAACAAATCCTTAATATATTGACAACATAATCCAAGCAGATTTAACAGAAGAAGCAAATCACAATTAAATCAAGTGTAATGGCAATGACTTAGGAGAATTTGGACATTACTTTGATGTAAACATTTTCTGCAGCTCTTTCCTCCTCGCTGAGTATCTTACCACCGCTTGAGAGCCTTCGAGACACATATCTTGCACCCACCCTTGTTGCCATTTTAGCTGATTATGAACTGAAATCAATTGGATGGGTAAAATTTATACTTTTATCTGACAGAAGCAGATGATATAGTTGACGCAGAGTCCCTGACTTTAGAAGATGATCTTTTTGCACGGTAACGTTGATGCTGCTTCATACTAATAATTTTCAGAACCTATTTATCTATACTGATAGAAAGACATCAATTTCAGTATCAGATATCTGATTTTGTTCTTTCCCATAATGTGAGCAAAGTGTACAATCATCTGCATAGCGCAATACCACAGTATTTTTCCTAGTCATATTTTCCCCAAATCCACTACTTTGACAAAATGGGATGGAATTGATGTTTCCAAAGAAGAATGGAAAAAATTCCACTACTTCAGCTCTTATTTGCATCAAAAATCACTTTCGTGTCACTACAGTCTTCAGCCCAGGAAACTGGTTAGATCACTTTTCTATCTTTACATACTTTAAATGGAAAGTTCAAAGACAATTATAAATTAACTGATCATCAAAAGCTGGGAACAACAAAAAATTCTCAGTTTGCAAATATACAAACAAGAAGGACGCCACAGGTATATAAGCAGTGAAACAGATAAATGTTAACATTTTTTGAAGCAGAACAACAAAATTATAACAGATAACAGTCCTCACTCTTCCATATCAAGCAAATTTTACTTTGACCACTATATTTTAACTGTTTTAACATATGCAAGACATCTGAGACGAACCTACTGCAAGTTCAATAGGACTTCGTAGAATTCATCAAAAGGGAGCTCTAGATTGTCATATAATAGCTATAACCGCATACATAAGATCTTACGACAGCTGGTTTCCCAGTCTGAGAGATTCATCCTCAATTATTTATATTTCAAAGAAAGAAACCTTCAAATGTCAACTTGTCGAGTGATAAAATCTTATAGAGTTAAAGTAATCGCTGTATAAACAAGACTATACTTCAGAATCTTTATCTTCCTCTATTCTTAGTATGCCATAAATGGCCGTTCACAACGAAAATTATATAAAAAAAATCGTTAGCATGAGTTATTCGAACAGCAAGAGCAAGCTCAATGAACTTCTGAAATTAAATTGCCAGTCGATAAGCAGAAAATTGCACAAAATCTGAACTACATACGCAAATCCATTTAAAGAACAAGACTAAGAGAGAAATGCCTTACCAAATGCTCGCCTGAGATTCAGAAGAGAGAGAGAGAGAGAGAGAGAGAGGGATGGTTTGATTCATAACCATTTCTAGCTAACGGGGTGGGTTTTGATTTCATAATGGGCCGAAATTGTTATGACCAAGCAAATTCCTGTTGAATTTTTGGTAAATTGTAATTGTTGATTATTTTAAATTTAAGAAGTATAATTTAATTATTAACTTCCTATTTTATCATTTCACTTATTTTATAATTATTGAGAGTAACTTTTCATCACTTTTAATTTTTTTCTTATGTTTATTTATGGTAATTTTTTTCAAATTATACTCAAACTTGTTCAATTTGCTTCAAAAACATTTATTCAATATTCAATAAATATGCAAAAATCATTAAAAAAAAAGTCTTTTATGTTCTTCGTTTAGTTTTAGTTACAAGTTATTTTACGAATCTGAAATAGGTAAATATATTGTTTACTTAGTCGGAGGTCGTTCCAATTTATTTTTTTATCCTCATCTACAAAGATGATAGACTTTAAAGCCTATCTTTTTGCAAACGTCCAACAAAGAAATGAAAGTGGTTAATATCATAGAAACTCCCGCACTTTGCCCAAAAATTAACTTATCCCTCTAAACTTTATCATCTTCCTCGTTGGTCCTTCAATTTTCTCCATCCATCACAAAACTCATAGGACCGTCAAATGACTCGGCAATCACTTAAACCTTCCCATCTTAAAAATATCTCTCCCAATCACTTAAACCTTCCCATCGTAATCTAGAAACAGAAACACTATTCGACGAAGTTATTTTCGGTACAAGAAAAATTGTAAAAATTTGGTAGAAAATCAATTAGAAAAAATTACTTAATTTATTCATGAAAGAGAAAAATAAAAATGATGAAAATTGAAGCCGAATTTTAATGAGATGAAGATGCAATTGTGGTTGATTTTGGATGAAAAATATGGGAATGGATAGCTTTTAAGGTTGAAGAAAGGGGTAAAATTGGAAAATAAATTTTGGCATGTGTCAAATTAACAGTCATTTGATGATCATGGGATTTTTTTGATGGGTGGAGAAAATTGAAGGGCCAATAGGGAAAATGATAAAGTTTAGGTGGTAAGTTGATTTTAAGACAAAGTGCAAGGGGTCCAATTTATTTTTTATGGTGAGAGAGAGAGAGAGAGAGAGTAGGTGATGCATAACGAAAATGAAAGTAAAACTTTTTTAGTATAATGTGTTTTAAAAGAAATTATTTAAGAGAAGTAGAAAAACACCATAAACAAACATAAGAAGAAAAAAATAAAAGTGATAGGAAATTACTCTTAGTGGTTACAAACGTGAAAATATAAAATAGTAAGTTTATAACTAATTTAAAACTTCTTAACTTAAAATGAGTATTTTTTCATATTATTAAATTAGTTTGTCATTTTTACCAGACCTTGTCTTAATCCTACAAGACCACACCCCTTAGATTGTTCTCAGATAAGGAATGACCTTTGAGCCTTTGTCACTAAGCTCGAGGCGAGTGACAACAAACCATGGATTAAAATTGGGCTCGCAATCTTAATAAGTCAAGGGGCGTCCCTTACAAGTATAGACATTAGGTACACCATTTTTATACATTTAAGTGACATTCCTTACAAACATGTTTATTCTTATCCTACATCATCATTGTCATGCCACATAAGCATCATTTGGGTTTTTCTTTGAGTGCCATATATATCTGTTTGACATGTCATTCATGCTAAATTTCTCACTAATTACATTAGTCCCATATTTAAGCTTGAAGGTGGAGAGGTCAGGCTTGAACGTATTTACTCTGACTGGACGTTTCATCTCCCACACTGTTTGATGAGGTAAGAGTCATAATTAATCACATTTAATGCACCAAAAGTTATGAATGTCATGTCATTAAAGTTCCATCATTGCACCCCTTGAACTAGGGAAAAACATTAAGCAAGAAAACGCCCCCATTAATGAGGCAGAGTCCCGTCGCCTACTTAGGCGTTAAGCAAGGAGTGGAAAGGCGCACCCTTTGGCTTGCTGCCTTTCCACTCCTTATGAATAGGGGGAGGGGAGTCTTTATTCACTTTCCTCTGAAACACTCTCTTTCTCTCGTGCTTTAAAAGCTCCCCATCTCCCTTCCTTCTTCTTCTTCGATCGACTTTCTCCTTTCTTCTCGCCAGAAACAATGGCTCCTTCACGAGTGGTCCTTACCAACAACAAGAATGCTCCAGAACCAACATGCCCTCCCAAGACGTGGGCTATCTCTGACGCTGGCACTATGCGATTGATTCATGGTATGGAGAAGAGCTTGAAAGTTGACATCTATTCGTCGTGTACTCATGATGGAGGATGAAGTCCTCGGGGACTGTGATAGGCTGAAGGTGGCGTCTTTCCAACTGCTAAGGGTGACCCGCGATGATTCCCCATGTCTCCCCTTTCTTATGACTGTCACACCAGGCCCACGACGGGATGATTAGAATGGTGCGAGTACATATTCTCCATCATGGAATATGTTATTTCTTTAAGATCATAGTTAATGAATAAAATTGTCAGCAACATATTAAAGTATGAAATCTTTAATGATGTTGCTAATACAGTACACTAAACATAATGAATGCATGTGATCTAGATTCAGATCATTGATGTGGATAGGCATCTTAGTGAATATACTTTATATAATAAGATTATGTATGACATGACCGATGTGTATTAATATCTTTATTAACTTGTCCGATGTGTATTAATATATTTATTGACCGATGTGTATTGATATCTTTATCAATCTGATGATCATATATAGATCAGTCTGAATCTTGAGTAGTCATGAACTCATATACATGTCTACTAGAGCTTTTGATTCACTCGTTAAGTTTTGTTTGTAAAACATGCTAGTGACTTTTATTTTGGACCTTCATTAATATGGATGACTGAGAACATGATCTTACAAGATTTGAAATCCATGTTGTCTTAATGGATTGTATATTGGTTCCTTTAAGTGTTGATTCTGGAACTGAATAATTATTGAGCTCAAATTTATAATACGATTATAATTTAGCCATTCACTAGTGAATTGATGGCACTTAAGGATCAAGAGGTAATTAGAAGGATAAAACGATAATTTTGACCGACTCTAATTTACAAACCAATAATTGGAGGACAAAACTACATGAAATGATTATATCAATGGACTACACAAGAATATTCTGTAAATACATTCTATAATCTCCAAGAGTGCAATTTCATATTTATAGTGGAGTAATAGTGAAATTAATAGATAAGATTATTTAATTAAAGAGTTTAATTAATAATCTGGTTTATTGAAACTTAGGATTATAGGTCCATGGTCCCTAAGTCACTTCTATACTACGCAGTATAGAGTGTAAATATTTTAGGACATGGAAAATGATTGACTTACAAAATGAATTTTTATTCTAGGGCATACATAATTGAGGTAATTATGTGTGATTAATTAATTAAATTATTTATATTAAATTTTAGAAATTATGAGACAATATATCTAATTTGTGAAATTGGATAATGTTGAATTATTTTTAGATAATATTTCTAAAATTGAATCAACTAAATTTGTTATTTATGAACTAACAGATAAGCTTGTTGATGAAGATAATTAGATAAGTTAATTTTAAATTAACTGATATCTAAATATATATTTGATTAAAATAAATATTTAATTTGTAGTAATTGTTACGTCTCAATCACTGATTGAGAATCAGAGATTTGGCACGAACTACTGTAGTGCCACGACACTATAGTAATAGGTGTGCAATACTGTAGTGACACACAATACTACTATAGTTCCACATGGCACTACTGTAGTGTCGTGACACACAGTGCTGTGAGTCCGTGTGATGGCTCACCACAACTGCAGTGCCATGTGGCACTACAATTGTGCAAAAATTACAGTGGGTCTCACTGCAATTGTAATTTTGAAATTAAATATTATTTTCAGTGTATCCCTAAAAATCTGACGAGCCTAAAAAAAATTATACATAGATATTATTCTAATGGCTTAGCATTGGTTACATCAGTTGAAAACTGTTGGTCAATATGTATAGAACACAATTATTATCAGGGTGATATTTCTTTGTGATTGAAAGTTAATAAAAAACTTTAAAAGAATAATCATCGTATTCTCTCAGAGGGTTATCTTATTAAATTAATCATTCTCAGTAAATCTCTAGATCTCATGTGTTGAGTAAATCTAGAGATAGAAAAAGTGTCTTTGAATTATTCTATGTGCCCACACAGGTCCTAGTGCGTTTGAGGATTGGTTTGAAAGATCTTGGTGTTGATCTCAAAATCCGTTGTTGGTGGGAACACATGATCGTTAGTTTGCAAAAATGCTTGATATAGACTACAAGAGGTATATGATTCCTATCCAAGTATATCTTCTATTTAATATATAAATATATAATAGATCCTGATTAAAAATAGTTTTTCAAAAGCCCCACGCTTTTGGAAACCGTTGCGTTGCTCTTATTTTCTTTTATTGAAAAAAAATTATTTTTATAAATTTTAAAAGCCCCACGCTTCCGCCGCGCGAGCGCCGCTTTTTTAACAATTGGTATTAGAGCGATCATTATATATTTGTATATTAAATACTATGTGAGTGTTCTTGCATTGTTCATAATATATATATATATATATATATATATGAATGAGTTAATGGTTTTATTTTTTGAATGTATTCTTAAATAGTGGATCGTTACTTGTATGATGATTATTGAATTAGGCTTTGTTCTTTAATTTTTCTTTAGATCTTGTGCAAGTCGTTTTGGGGCATATAAATTTTTGTAATTTTATTTTCAATATTATATTATAATGATTCCGATCGTGTGAAGATGAAGAACGCATGAGACAAACAAGGAGGAAAGGCAAGAAAGAAGAAGGAATTCCAGCGCCGACACCGAAAATAGGATTTTCGGCGTTGGCGTCGTTGTTATTCTAACAACAACAACGTCATTGATATTCTAGCGGCGGCAACGCCACCAGAAAAATTGATTCCGGCAGTGAGTCCACCAGAAAATTGGCGCTGGCAGCAATGATGGGTGCGGTGGGAGTGTCCTATCGTTGGTGGCAACTGTTGTCACATCTTGAGAAGTTTCGTAGAAATCCTGATACCAACTTACCCTATCACTGTAGAGTTTTATGAAAATCCTCACTCTATATTTTATCTTTTAAATTTTAAAATTAATGTAATTTTAAAATTAATTTTTAATTTTTAATTTATGAAAATGAAAGATGAATTAATTGATTGGGTTTGACCGAGTCAATAATTATTTTTTGACTATGTATAATTCAATAATTTTAAAGATAATTATAGAGATAATTTTTAATTTAGAAAAATAGTTATGCCTAATTAAATGAGTTTTGTTCAAAGCTTGAAGATTATGGAGATTGACATTAGGTGGAGAAGGAGATATTTTGAAAATATGTAATCTTGAAGTCATCTTTGTAATTTTTTTTGTTTTAATGGTTGTAGTTTAGAAATATCTAATAGTCACTCATTCCATTATAATTTTTTTAATTGTTAAATAAATGTTTATTGATATGATTGATAATATGACCATACATTAGTCGATCACATGTCATACATGAAACCTCACACAATTTTATTTAGTCATGTCTCATCACAAGGAACATGATTTATTAGGATTGTCCTAATATGTTTATATGAATTATTTTGAGAAATCAATTGGATCTAAACTGCTAGATTTTAATTAGTTAAAACTTAGTAATCACACTACTCTAAATGCTATAGGAACCTTTAGGATAACCAATTTTAGTAAAATTTTTTTATTAAAGTTTGATGAATGTAATTAATTAGTTAATCTAAGTTCATCTAATTTTGACTTAGGCTCTTTAGAAGATTCAATAAACTTAGACCAATAAGATTAGATTAACTGTTAATTTAACATTCATAGGGTTATTATTTTAACTAGTAATTAATTTGGAATTCATTGATTAGTTAAAATAGAAATACATTATCGTAAAATAGTGAGTAGGAGAAGGTTGACATGTCAATGTAATCTATGGTCTCCATTTTTAGTACAACACTGTGAGGTATAGTGAGGGTCTCGAGATGACTTTGTTTTCATTCTCCTAAGGAAGGTTTCGAGATATATCAATATCAAGGTTAGACTTCTTATAAAGATAGGACTAAGTGATGCAGTTTAGTTTTGACTGATCCTAAGGTGACATATTCAAAATCAAGTCATGAAATATGAAATAATGGGTTATACTCAAAACACCACAATTAAGCTTTGATGTGGATAATTGTGATTTGACCGAATAAGCGATACCTTATTGTTAAAAAAGAAAATATGAGATATTTTAAGTTTTAATTAATAAGAATGAGAATGTCTCATAGATAGTCTAAAATTAATCTGACCAACCCTAAGACGACACATTAATTGTTAGGTTGTCTTATCATGGATTACTAAATGATAAATTTATGTGTTTATTATATTACATTCATGCATCACATTTACTTTCTGAATTTTATATTTATTTCAATTATATTGAATAATGTATTTTTAAATTTTCAGTTTTTATTATGTCTACCATGGGCAACCCTATTATTGCATTACTTGCACTTGAAAAATTGAATGGTGATAATTTTATAAGATGAAAATCAAATTTAAACTTGAGAAATGTCCTGAAGAGCCCGCTGCCAATGTCCCTAAGAATGTTAGGGACAAGTTTGATGCTTGGATTCAATCCAATAACAAAGCAAAGTGCTACGTGCTTGTGAGCATGAATGATGTTCTTAGAACCAAGCATAAGAGCATGGAGACTGCCTATGAGATTATGGAATCTCTATAGGTGACGTTTGGGTAACAGTCTGATCAAAGTCATTATGAGGCTACTAGGAGCTACATCACGACCAAGATGAAGAAATGTATTTCTGTGCGTGAACATGTTTTGAGCAAGATAAACATAATGCATGAGGCAAAAGTACATAGGGTGACCATTGATGAACGAACTCAAGTAAGCATTATACTTGAATCGCTCACACATACTTTTTCTACGTTCACCACCAACTATGTTATGAAAAGTTACAATTCAACATGACTCAATTGTTGAATGATCTGCATACTTTTGAGTCATACAATAAGAGTATGACCAAAGAGGGTGAGGTAAATGTTGTTGAGCAAAAACCTTTTTCTACTGTTGTCAAAAGTAACAAAAGGAAGAATATCAATGGAAAGAACAAGAAAGTGAAGAAATCCAAGATATCGCCGAAAGCCAAGAAGAACAAGATAACAAGCCCAAGGGAAAATGTTTCCATTGTGTGGTTGAAGGTCATTGGAAGAGAAACTGTAACAAGTATCTCTCTGAGCTAAAAATGAAAGGTAAAAATGATTTACTTGTACTTAAAGCTTGTTTAGTGGAATATGATTTGTCATCCTAGATACTGGATTCATGAGCCACTAATCATGTATGTTCTTATTTGAAGATGCTTAATTCATCATGGGAGCTGGTTGATGACGAGGTCATTATGAGAATTGGTAGTAGTGCGCTCGTGTTAGCAAAAGTATTGGGAACATTCCGTCTTAATTTTGAAAGTAATTATTTAGTTTTGAACGATTTCCTAGATTTTCAAAAAAATTGATTTCTCTTTCTCTTTTGCATGAACATTTATTTGAAGTTTCTTTAATTAATAATGAGTTTATTATTTCTAAGAATGAATTCAATATTTGTCATGCAAAAATATCAAACGGACTCTATATGCTTAAATCGGTTGAACACGCGTTGAATAATTCTCAAATATTTAAAGCAGTAAAACCTAAAAGTAACAAACGACAAAGAATTTTTCATGATGATGATAACCCATATCTTTAGCATCTTAGGTTGTGACATATTAATTTAGATAGGTTAAACAAGTTAACAAATCATGGTGCTTTGAGAGAATTAAAAGTTGAAACTCTTCTTGTTTGTGAATCTTGTCTAGAGGCAAAATGACCAAGAGACCTTTCACAGAAAATGGCCAAAGAGCCACTGAACCACTTGAGCTAGTGCATAATGATGTTTGTGGACCGATCAATGTATAAGCTAGATGTGGGTATAAGTATTTCGTGACTTTTATTCAGGATTACTCAAGATGTGGTTATATTTACTGAATGCATAGAAAGTCTGAAACTTTCAAAAAGTTTAAAGACTTCAAAGCTGAAGCTGAAAAGCAATTATGTAACTCATTGAAAACCCTTCGATCAAATCGAGGTGGTGAATACTTAGATTTAGAATTCAAGGATTACTTGCTGGAGTATGGAATCTTATCCCAACTCATAACACATGGAGCGTTACAATAAAATGCTATTTCAAAAAGGAGAAACTGAACCTTATTAGATATGGTTAGGTTAATGTTAAGCTACTCATCATTACCACTTACATTATAGGGATATACATAACACACGACAACATATATTTTGAATGTAGTACCTTCTAAGTCTGTAAGCAAGACACCTTTAAAGTTATGGAATGACTCAAAACCCAATTTACGTCATTTCTGTATATGGGGGTGTCCAGTTCCCAAGACTAGAAATTCAGACTCATTGTCTAAAGTATGCATATTTGTTGGCTATACTCCAGAGACTAGAGGTAAGTACTTTTATAGTCACAAGGATGGAAATGTGTTTATATCGACAAATGTCACCTTCGTTGAATACGACTATAGGAAGAACTACAAACCTCGATATAAAGTAGTTCTCGAAGAATTAGCGTTTGATGAGATCATACCACCATCATCTTCACCTGATAAGCGAAAACGACATAAACCACAGTTCCTATTCAGGAAAATCTAGTGCAACGTCGTAGTGGAAGGGTTGCAAGACAACCTATTTGATATGAACTAGAAGCACATGTCCTAGTGTCCGACACTAATACAGATGATCCACTTTAAGGAGGCGATGGATGATCCTGAAAAAGAGAAATGGCAAGATGCCATGAACTAGGAAATATGATCGATGTATTCCAATTCGGTCTGGGAACTTGTAGATCCATCTTAAAATTTTAGGCCCATTGGATCTTAATGGATATTCAAGAAGAAAAGAGGTGCAGATGAGAAAGTAGAGACTTTCAAGGCATGGCTGGTAGCCAATGACTATACAAAAAAGGAATGAGTCAATTATGAAGAGACATTTCTCCCATGTTGCCATGCTAAAATTCATTCGTATCCTTTTGTCCATTGCTGCTAGTTTAGACTACGAAATATGGTAAATGAACGTCAAGAGAGTTTTTCTAAATGGCTCTATTGAAGAAATCATCTATATGATGCAATCAGGAGGGTTTATGAAAAATGGGCAAGATCAGTAAATATGCAAGTTGCTTAAATCTATTTGTGATTAAAGAAAGCATCTAGATCTTGAAATCTTACCTTTGATGAGATTATTAAATCATATGGCTTTGAGTAAAATGTTGACGAAGCTTGTGTTTATAAATACATAAAAAAAAGATACTGATATTCTACTCATTGGAAATGATGTAGAAACTTTGTCAAAGGTAAAGAACTGGTCAACTGAGAAATTTCAAATAAAAGAATTGGGAGAGGCGAGCTATGTTCTAGTCATCCAGATCCTAAGAGATAGAAAGAACAAGCTCTTGGCACTTTCTCAAACATATTATATTGATAAGGAGCTGGAGAGATTCTCTATGGAGAATTTCAAGAAAGGTCAACTATCGAACATAAATGAAATTTTTCTCTCCAAAGAGTAATGTCTTAAGACACCTCAGGAGGAATATGATATGAAAAATGTTCCTTATGCATCATGTAACACCACGACTAAGCTTGCTTGTAATTATGTGCTAAATTGTCTATTATTGATTTAATTGTCATGATTATTTGATTTAATAATTTGGTAAAATGTTTACATGCAATATTGTGCTTAAATCGAAATGCTCTATGGGATGAATCTAATAGTATTTTAAGTTTACCATTTGGAGCTAAGATGGAAAAGATATATCAAGTCTACAATATTAGTAATTAGGGTAATATTGTGAATTGAGTATAATAGATATTTTAGTTTAAAAAATGAAGAAATAAATAAAGAATATATATAATAGAAGCAGACTTTGGGCGCCGCTTTAGGTTTTGGGAAGGAGGAGACATAAAAGAAAAAGAAGGAATAGAGAGAGAAAGTAAGTTACGAGAAACTTTAACTGGTTATAACTTTCTCTTCGGTGGTCCGATCACGACGATCTTGGTATCACCAGAAAGCCATTGTCATCAGTTTCTATCATGACCATTTTCATGATAGTCCAATTATGGATGAAGCTAAAGCAAAGGACGGAAGATTTAGCCGGTAACGTTTTTCGCCGTCCAACGACTTTTCTGACCGGCCACCATCATCAACAGAGTCCCATTATCAACCTCTTCCACATCCACTCTAGTTTTGGCATTAGTTCCTCCGTTTATGTGTCACAGTAATTAAAAGTTAGTAGAAATTTTTAGGTTTCTAATAAGAAGATCTCTGAGGTAAGTAGAATTTTATACCTACATAATTGCTTGTCATATATGAAAATCATGATGGATGGATTGTATGTTGTTGTGCTCTTTTTATTTTCACCTATGTGATGATTTGATTGTGATTGAACTCTTGATTGTATATTCTTATGTTATTTATGGTGTATATGTATTGTAATGTTAATGAATGTGGATACGTACACACTTACACATTAAGGTTTATAATATGAATATAACTAATAATAATAAAATCTTAAAAGATCTGGTGTGTGTTTATATCATGAAAGGGGTGCGTGGGAAATAGGATGTGGGAGGGACTGACGGGTCCAACAATGGTTAATGTTAATGTTAATAAATGATCGTTTGACTTGTCCAGCGATACCAATGTGATTGAATGATACTACCGGTACCGGTAGTCGAACAAGTTCCGTAATAATGGCCCACTACCTCTAATTGGCTAAACATTACACAAGTGATCTCACGATTAATGAAAGAAAAGAATGCAATGTAGAACGCAAAAATGTCTAAAGTTTTCATGGAAGGACTTTAATGAAAGATTTAATACTAATGCAACGAAGTTGACATATTATAATGATTGTAGCTTATGTCAAACACAAAAGATTTTTAGATGGATTGGATGCCCATGTGTTTGCTATGTATGTGTAATAATTTACTTACTGAGTATATTTTATACTCACTCTATTTTATATTAAATTTTATGATGATCAATGATGGTGATGAATGTGAAGAGTCTGGTTAGTCTTTCTGGCACGAGACAAGAAATTGAGTTTATTTAATTGAGTAAATTAATATTTTAAAGTTGAATTGAATTTGTCATTTACAAAAGATCTTCAAAATACTATTTAAACTTAAGGAAGTTTTGTTTACAAATTCATAATATTTTATTTTAGAAAAGTGTTTTTCAATAACAATTGTGTTGTTTCATTAAATACAACAAATCATGAACTGATTTTAAAAGAAAATTTTGACCTAGATTCCGCGTTATTTATGAAAATTACCAAAGTCACCTCATTGGTCTTCGGGGTGTTGGTATCAAAGCTCAAGGTTTTGAGATTCTGTAGTCTATTAAAAGTTTTGCCATACAAAAGTGGATGTTGAGATGTCGGTGCGAGGAATTGGAGTGTTGTGTGTGTAGCTCTATATATGTTCGTTACATTTTAAATTTGAGGACAAATTTATTTCTAGGAGGGGAGAATTGTAACACCATGACTAAGCTTTCTTGTAATTATGTGCTAAATTATCTATTATTGATTTAATTGTCATGATTATTTGATTTAATATTTTAGTATAATTTTTATATACAATATTTTGCTTAAATAAAAAAGTTTGATGAGACGAATCAAACGGTATTTTTAGTTTGCTTTTTGAAGTTAAGATGAAAACGACACATCAAGTCTAAGATACTAGTAATTAGGGTAAAGTTATGAATTGAGTATAATAGATATTTTATTTTTAAAGAAAATAGAAATGACTAAAAAATATAGATAATAGAGGAAGACTTTCGCCGCCGTTTAGGTTTTGGGAAGGAGGAAGAGAACGGAAAAAGAAGGAAGAGAGAGAAAGCAAGTTACTGGAAACTTTAATCGGCTATAACTTTCTCTCGGTGGTCCAATCATGACGATCTTGTTATCAACAGAAAGCCCTCATCGTCAGCTTATTATCAAGATCATTTTCATGACAGTCCAATTATGGATGAAGCTGCAGAAAAGGAAGAAATATTCGGCCGGTAACCTTTTTTTGCAGTCCGGTAACTTTTTTGACCGTCCACCATCATCAATAGATTCCTCTTATCAACCTTTTCCACATCCACTCTATTTTTGGCATTAATTCCTCCATTTGTGTGTCGGAGTAATTAAAAGTTATTAGAAATTTTTAGGTTTCTGATCAAAAGATCTCTGAGGTAAGTAGAATTTTATACATACATAATTGCTTGTCATATCTAAAAATTATGATGGAGGAATTGTATGTTGTTCTGTTCTTTTTATTTTCACCTATGTGATGATTTGATTGAACTCTTAATTGTATGTTATTATGTTATTTTTGCTGTATATGTATTGTAACGTTAATGAATATGGATACGTAGACACTTATACATTAAGGTTTATAATAAGAATACAACTAATAATAATAAAATCTTAAAAGGCCTGGTGTGTGTTTATATCATGAAAGGGGTGAGTGTGAAATGGGATGCGGGAGGGACTGACAGACCCAACAATGGTTAATGTTAACGAATGGCTTATTCAGCGATACCAATGTGAATTAATGATACTACCCGGTACCGGTAGTCGAACAAGTTTTGTAATAATGGCCCACTACTTCTGATTGGCTAAACATTACACAAGTGAGCTCGTGATTAATGAAAGAAAAGAATGTAATGAAGAATGCAAAAATGTCTAAAGTTTGCATGGAAGGACTTTAATGAATTTAATACTAATCCAACAAAATTAACATCTTATAATGATTGTAGTTTATGTCAAACACAAAAGATTTTTAAATGGATTGGATGCGCATGTGTTTGCTATGTATGTATAATAATTTACTTACTGAGTATATTTTATACGCACTCTATTTTATATGAAATTTTCTGTTGATCAATGATGGTGATGAATATGAAGAGTCTGGTTAGTCGTTCTGGCACGAGACAAGAAATTCAGTTTATTTAATTGAGTAAATTAATATTTTAAAGCTGAATTGAATTTGTTATTTTGGAAAGATCTTCAAAATACTATTTAAACTTAAGTAAGTTTTGTTTATAAATTCGAAATATTTTATTTTAGAAAAGTGGTTTGAGTTTTTCTATAACAATTGTGTTGTTTCATTAAATACAACAAATCTTGAACTAATTTTAAAAGAAACTTTTTGACCTAGATTCCGCGTTATTTATGAAAATTACCAAAGTAACCTCATTGGTTTTCAGGGTGTTATAATGTGGTATTAAAACTCAACGTTTTGAGATTCTGTAGTCTATTAAAAGTTTTGCCATACAAACGTGATTGTTGAGATGTCCGTGCCAGGAAGTAGAGTGTTGTGTGTAGCTCTATATATCTTCGTTACATTTAAATTTTGAGGACACATTTATTTCCAGGAGGGGAGAATTGTAATACCACGACTAAGCTTGCTTGTAATTATGTGCTAAATGATCTATTATTGATTTAATTGTCATGATTATTTGATTTAATATTTTAGTATAATTTTTATATACAATATTTTGCTTAAATCAAAAGTTTGATGAGATGAATCTAACCGTATTTTTAGTTTGCCCTTTGAAGTTAAGATGAAAATGACACATCAAGTCTAAGATATTAGTAATTAGGGTAAAATTATGAATAAAAATATATATATAATAGAAGAAGACTTTCGCTTGCAGTTTAGGTTTTGGGAAGGAGGAGAGAGAGGAAAAAGAAGGAAGAGAGAGAAAGTAAGTTACCGGAAATTTTAACCGGCTATAACTTTCTCTCCGGTGGTCCGATTACGACGAACTTGATATCAACAGAAATCCCTCGTCATCAGCTTTCTATCAAGGCCAATTTCATGACTATCCAAGTACGGATGAAGCTGCAGCAAAGGAAGAAAGGTTCAGCCGGTAACATTTTTCACTGTCTGGTGACTTTTCCGACCGGCCACCACCATCAACGTATGAATCGTATGTTGTTGTGTTCTTTTTATTTTCACTTATGTGATGTTTTGATTGTGATTGAACTCTTGTTTTTATATTATTATGTTATTTATAGTGTATATGTATTATAATGTTAATGAATGTGGATACATACACAATTTCACATTAAGGTTTATAATATGAATATAACTAATAATAATAAAACCTTAAAAGGCTTGGTGTGTGTTTATGCCATGAAATGAGTGGGTGAAAAATGGGATGCAGGAGGGACCGGCGCGTGCGTGGCGGAAGCGTGGAGGCGCGCGGCCTTTTGAAAAATAAATCTTTTAATAAAAATTAAATATTTTAACAAAATAAAACTTGCGTAACGCCACGATAACCAAATAACAACTTTATTGAAAGCTTATTTTCTATTAGTCAGAATCCATTATATATTTATAAGTTAAATCAATAACATACAAGTTTAGGAATCATATGTCTCTTGTAGTCTATATCAAGTATCCTTGCAAAAACTGATCGATCCTCCGTTCCTATGAAATTGTTCCAACGATCAGCAGACTCTGAGATCCACACCAAGATATTCCAAGTCTATCCTCAACGTACTATGATGTGTGTGGGCACATAAAATATTACAAAATACTTTTTCTGTCTCTAGATGTTCTCAACACATGAAATCTAGAGATTTCCTGAGAATGACTATAGTGAGACGATTCTCTAAAAGAACGTGATGATTATTATTTTAGAGATTTGATTAACGTATAATCACAGAAGAAAATCTCTCTAACAACAATCGTGTTCTCATTTCAACTTTTGATTGACGAACTAATGATCTAATCAACTGATTTTTTGCTCTTCTTTTTTAACCACCAAGGCCATTAGAATAATATCTGTATATATTCTAGATAATGACGTATCAGATTTTTAAGGATAAACTGGAATAATATTTAATTATAAAATTACCAGTTGAGGCATTGTACTGGGTCACGACACACTGGAGTGTCATGTCGTACTATAGTGTTGCATACTCACTACTGTGATACCACATGGAACCATAGTAGTCCATGTCAATTTTTGATACCCTATAAGTTATTGACACATGATAATTACTGTGAATTAATTATTTATTTTAATTAGATAATTATATAGATATCAATTAATTTAAAATTAGCATATCTGATTATCTCTATCAACTTACGTATCTGTTATTTCACAAATAACAGATGTAATTGATTTAAATTATTATCTAATAATAATAATTTAATTATCTAATTTCATAAATTAGCTATTATGTCTCACTTATCAATAATTAAAAAAATTGATAATTATTTATATATATAATTTCCAAAAATTATATTTAAATATATAAATAATTTAATTAATTAATTCTTAATTAATTAATCATACATAATTATCTCATAATTATGTACTTTCCTCAGAATAAAAATTTCTTTTGCAAGTCAGTCATTTTCTCATGTCCTGAAATATTCACACTATAGAGAACATAGTATAAAGGTGACTTGGGGACCATGGACCTATAATCCTAAGCTCCAATAAATCAGATTATTAATTAAACTCTTTAATTAAATAATCTTATTTATAAATTCTATTATTACTTTCACAATATGAAATTGCACTCTTAGAGATTATATAATGCATTTACAGAGTATTCTCATGTAGTCCACTGATATAATCATTTCATGTAATTTTTTCCTCCAATTATTGGTCCGTAAATTAGGATTGATCAAAATTACCGTTTTACCCCTCTAATGATCTCTTGATCCATAAGTACCATTAATCCACTAGCGAATGACTAATTTTAAATCTTATTATAAATTTAAGCTCAATAACCATTCAGTTTCAGAATTAACACCAAAGGGAACCAATATACGATCCGTTAGGAAAACTTTATTTTCAAATCATGTAAGATCTGTCTCCAGCCATCCACATCACTGAATCTCCAAACTAAAAGTGACTAGCCTGATTAACAAAGAGACCTTAATGAGTGAATCAAAATATCCAGTAGACATGCATAGGAGTTCATAACTTCTCAAGATTCAGACTGATCTACATATGATCATCGAATTGATGTGTATTAAATCTTTATGATAAACGACACGTTAATAAAGATATTAATTCAGATCGGTCCTGTCATATATAATCTTATTATATAAAGTACCTTCACTAAGATATCTATCCACATCAATGATCCAGATTTAGATCACATGCATTCATAATGCTTAGTGAACCGTACTAGCAACAATTCATTAAAGATTCCATACTTTAATATGTTGCTGACAATTTTATTCATTATTTATGATCTTAATCCTCTCGTGCTAATACAAGATTATAATATCATTAATGAATATGAAATTTTTAGATATTTATATAAATTATTCAATAATAATTTAAAAGAACAATTATAAAAAAATGTAATCTTCTTTAAATTTCATATCAAAATGTCGATACACATGTTTTGAGGGAATAACTCCTAACAATCTCCCACTTTCCCTAAAAGAAATGTGGCATATGTCTTAATCTCATGTTACGCACGTGACCCTCAAATGACTTCGCAAGAAGTCTCTTTGTAAAAGGATCAGTCAGGTTCTGTTCTGATGCTATCTTCATAATAGTCACATCTCCTCGATGCACGATCTCTCGTACAAGATAATATTTCCTCTCTATGTGCTTGCCTCTCTTGTCACTCCTTGGTTCCTTAGAATTTTCTACCATCGCACTGCTATCATAGTACAAATAAGTGGTTTGTCTATATCTAAAACTACTTCCAGATAAGAATAGAACTTTCTTAGCCATACTGCCTCTTTCACAAGCCGCTATATATTTGGCTTCCATAGTGGAATCTGCAATGTTGGATTGTTTAATACTTCTCCAGACTACAGCTCCTCCACCTAGGCTGAATACTGATCTAGATGTTGATTTTCGACTGTCTGTGTCTGATTGGAAATTATAATCACTATATCCAGTGGGGTTCAGGTCTCCACCTGAGTAAACAAGCATATAGTTTCTCATTCTTCTAAGATACTTTAGAATGTGCTTTACTGCAATCTATCATTCCAAACCTTGATTATATTGACAACGACTGAAAATTCCGTTTGCATAACAGATGTCCGGTCTCGTACACAACATGACATACATGCTGTTGAAGCATATGAAACCTTTCTCATACCCTCTTCCTCCTGGGGTGTCTTAGGACATTGTTCCTTGGAGAGGACAATTATATGTCTGGTCGGTTGTTGACCTTTTTTGGAATTCTTCATAGAGGGTATGAGAAAGGTTTATCCAGTGGGGTTCAGGTCTCCACCTGAGTAAACAAGCATATAGTTTCTCATTCTTCTAAGATACTTTAGAATGTGCTTTACTGCAATCTATCATTCCAAACCTTGATTATATTGACAACGACTGAAAATTCCGTTTGCATAACAGATGTCCGGTCTCGTACACAACATGACATACATGCTGTTGAAGCATATGAAACCTTTCTCATACCCTCTTCCTCCTGGGGTGTCTTAGGACATTGTTCCTTGGAGAGGACAATTATATGTCTGGTCGGTTGTTGACCTTTTTTGGAATTCTTCATAGAGAATCTCTAGCACCTTATCAATATAAGATGCCTAAGAAAAGACCCATAACTTGTTCTTTCTATCCCTTAGGATTTAGATGGCTAGAACATAGCTCGCTTCTCCCAAATATTTTATTTAAAAATTTTCAACTAACCACTTTTTTACCTTTGACAAAGTTTCTACATCATTCCCAATGCGTAGAATATCCTCAACATAAAGAATTAAGAAAGCCACTATCTTATCTTTGGTGTATTTATAAACATAGGCTTCATCAACATTGTGCTTGAAGCCATAAGACTTTATAATATCATCAAAGGTAAGATTCCAAGATCTAGATGCTTACTTTAATCCATATACGAATTTAAGCAACTTGCATACTTTCTGATCTTGCCCCTTTTGTACAAACCCTTCTGGTTGCATCATATAGATGCTTTCTTCAAGAAAGTCATTTAGAAAAGCTGTCTTGATGTCCATTTTCCATACCTCATAGTCAAACTAGCGGTTATGGATAAAAAGATGTGAATGGATTTTCGCATGGCCATAGGAAAGAATCTCTCTTCATAATCGAATCCCTCCTTTTGTGTATAGCCATTGGTTACTAAACATGCCTTGAAAGTCTCTATTTTTCCATTTGCACCCCTTTCCTTCCTGAAGATCAATTTACATCCAATGGGCCTGACATCTTCAGGTGGATCTACAAGTTCCTATACGGAATTGGAATACATAGATTCCATTTCCTGGTTCATGGCATCTTGCCATTTCTCCTTTTCAGGATCATCCATTTCAAGATAATGAATCGTTCTTATTAGTGTAAGGCACTAGGACATGTGCCTCTAGTTCGTAGTAAACTAGTTATCTTCCAACCCTCCAACTATGACGTTGCACTGGGGTATATTTTGTAGGAACCGTGGTTTCTCTAGTTTGTCGTTTATCAATAGAATTTGAAGGTGGTCTAATCTCATCAGTCGCTAATTTCTCGAGAACTACTTTGCTACGAGGTTTGTAGTTTTGCATATTGTCATGCTCAAGAAAGGTTTCATTTTTCGCACAAACACCTTTTGATATTTGAGGCTATAAAAGTACCCAGCTCTAGTCTCTAAAGAATAGTAAACGATTATGCATACCTCAGACCTTAAGTATAATTTCTGGTCTTGGGTCTAAGAACATGAGATGGACACCCCCACATGAAAATAATGCAAACTAGGTTTGTAGCCATTCGATAACTCTAAAGGCGTTTTGCTTACAGACTTAGAGGGCACTACATTCAAAATGAAAGCTGTTGTGTGTAGTGCATATCCCCGAAATGTAAGTGACAATGATGAGTAGCTTAACATCGACCTAACCATATCTAATAAGGTTCGATTTCTCCTCTCTACAACACCATTTTACTATGATGTTCTAGGTGTTGTAAGTTGGGATAGGATTCCACACTCTAACAAATAATCCTTGAATTCTAAATCTAAGCATTCACCACCTCGATCGAATCAAAAGGGTTTCAATGATTTACCTAATTGTTTTCCAACTTTAGTCTTGAAATCTTAAAGTTTTCCAAAAGTTTTAGACTTTCGATGCATTAGTAAACTATAATCATATCTTGAGTAATCGTCAATAAAAATGACAATATACTTATACTCATCTCTAGTTTGTACATTGATCGGTCCACATAAATCACTATGTACTAACTCAAGTGGTTCCTTGACTCTTTCGCCCTTTCTTGTGAAAGGTGTCTTGGTCATTTTACCCTCTAGACATGACTCACAAACATGAAGAGTTTCAAATTTTAGCTCTCTCAAAGTACCATTCTTTGTTAACCTATTTAACTTATCTAGATTAATATGTCCCAACCTAAGATGCCATAAATATGTATCAATTATATTGATACATATAATTGATATTTGTTTTCTAACATACGTTTACTTTTTGAATATTAGATATTTATCAATTATATTGGATCATGTATGTTTTAAATTTTAGTTATCAATATTATGTCTACCATGGTCAACCTTGTTAGTGCTTTACTCGCTCTTGAGAAATCGAATGGTGATAATTTTGTATGTTGGAAAACAAATATGAACTTAATGCTGATTTGTGGAACCATAAGTTCGTTCTTCTGAGAAATGTTCTGAGGAACCCCCTGCTAACGTCCCTAAGAATGTTGGGGACAAATATGATGCTTGGATCATATCAAATATTCGAAAAGTAAACGTGATGCATGAATGCAATCATAATAAACACATAAATTTAACATTTACTGATCACGATAAAATAACCCAATGATTAATGTGCCATCTTAGGGTCGGTCAGATTAACCTTAGACTGCCTATGAGACATTCTCATCCTTATTAATTAGAACTTAAAATATCTCATATTTTTTCTTTTAACAATAAGGTATCTCTTGTTCGGTCAAGTCACAATTATCCACATGAAAGCTAAATTGTGCCTTTGTGAGTGTACATATTTCATGACTTCATTTAGAATATGACGGCTTAGGGTCGGTCAAAACTTACATCACTTCCTTCTTTCTTCTTAAGAAGTCCAACCTTGATATTGGTACAGCTCAAAACCTTACTTAGGGGAATGAAAACAAAGCTATGTCAAAGCCCTCACTGCATCTTACGGTGTTGTACTAATGATGGAGTTCATAGGTTATATTGACATGTCAACCTTCTCCCACTCACTATTTTAAGATAATGTGTTTCTATTTTAACTAATCAATTAATTACTAGTTAAAATAATAACCCTATGAATATTTAATTATCTGTTAATCCAATTTCATTGGTCTAAGTTCATTTAATTTTCTGAAGCACCTAAGTCATAATTAGGTGGATTTATATTAACTAATTAATTATATTTATCAAATTTTAATCAAACTGTTTTAATAAACTCGGTTAACCTAAAGGTTACTATAGCCTTTAACGTGGTGTGATTACCAAGTTTTAACTAGTTAAAAATTCGCAGTTTACATACAATTGATTTTATATTAACTAATTAATTATATTTATCAAACTTTAATCAAACTGTTTTACTAAAGTCGGTTAACCTAAAGGTTATTGTAGCCTTTAGCGTGGCGTGATTATCAAGTTTTAACTAGTTAAAACTTCACAGTTTACATGCAATTGATTTCATAAAGCAATACATATAAACATATTAGGACAATCTCAATAAATCATGTTTCTACAGATGAGATGCATGATTAAATAAAACTGTGTGAGATTTTCTTGTATGGCATGTGATCGACAAATGCATAGATGTGTTATCAAACATAACAATTAAACAATGATATAACAATTAAATAAAATAATAACAGATCAAGTAACTATTGGGTATTTCTAAATTACAACTCTTGAAATAAAAAAATAAAATTACAAAGCGGACTTCAAAAATACATATTTTTGAAATATTGCCTTGTCCTCTTGATGTCCATCTTCATAATCTTCAAGCTTTGAACAAAACCCTTTTAATTAGAAAACTATTTTTCTTAATTAAAACAGTTTCTATAATTATCCCTTTTAATATAGTTGACTTTGACTTAGTCAAATAAATACTTTATTTGATTTAATCAAACTTGGTCCAAACCCAATTAACTTATTAATTTTTAATTTTTTATAAAATAAAAAATTAATAATTAATTTTAAAATTACATTAATTTCCAAATTTAAATGGATAATTAAAAGAGTTTGGATTTTAATGAAACACTTAGACGATAGAGTTGGTTGCTTGGTTTGTTGGAACCTTTCCTAAAACGTGACAACAGTTGTCACAGACGATAGGACTCTCCGGTCGCCGCCCATCTCATCGTCTGCGTTATTTTGCCGTACTGGACAACCACTGTTCACCACTGGTACAGTACCGCCGGCACTGTTCAACTCGTCGGAACAATAAATTTCCAGAGTGAACAATGTTTTCATGGATGAACAATATTTTCGCGGATGAACATTGTTTTCACATGAACATAAATTTCTGTCGTTCGTCTCGTATGTTCTTCATCTTCTCGCGTTCGGAATAATTATAATAATATTCAGAATAAATTTACAATAATTCATACACCTCAATTCAGCTTACACAAGATAAAGGAAAAATTAAAACAAAACCTAACCCAATAATCACCATACAATTAACGATCTATTATTTTTCATACATTTAAAAAACATAACCATTCATTATCATTCATAACTCATATTATATTAATAATACAAAAAACCCACACAATTTTTAACATATAAATATATAAATACTGCTCTGATACCACTTGTCGGTATCAGAGCAGTATTACAAGACACTTTTTAAAAAAATAATCTTTTAATAAAAATTGAATCTTTTAATAAAACAAAACTTGCACAACGCAATGATAACAACATAGAAACTTTTATTGAAAATTATTTTTCAATCAGTTAGGATCCATTATATATTTATAAGTTAAATCTACAACATATAAGGTTAGGAATCATATACCTCTTGTAGTCTATATCAAGTGTCCTTGCATAAACCGATCGATCCTTCATTCCCACAAAATCGTTTCAACGATTAGTAGACTCTAAGATACACACCAATATCTTTCAAGTCAATCCTCAACGCACTAGAACATGTGTGGACATGTAGAATATTACAAGACACTTTTTCTATCTCTAGATGTTCTCAACACATGATATCTAGATATTTACTGAGGAATTTAATGAGACGATTCTCTAAAGTATAGACACTTTTTCTATCTCTAGATGTTCTCAACACATGATATCTAGATATTTACTGAGGAATTTAATGAGACGATTCTCTAAAGTAAGGTGATGATTATTATTTTACAGATTTGATTAACATTTAATCAGAGAAGAAAATCTCTCTGACACCAATCGTGTTCTCAATTTAACTTTTGATTGACGAACTAATGATCTAATCAACTGATTCTCTCCTATTCCTTTTTTAACCACCAAGACTATTAGAATAATATATTTATATATTCTAGATAATGGTGTATGAGATTTTTAGGAATAAATTGAAATAATATTTAATTGTAAAATTACCAATTACAATGAGACCCACTGAAATTGTGCACAATTGTAGTGCCATATGGCACTGCAATGTGCCGTGAGCCAGCACAGTGCCTCATGACACCACTATAGTGACATAGAGCACTACAATGTTTCACACTTACTACTGTAGTGCCCCGTGGCACCATAATAGTCCATGTCAATTTTTGATACCATGTCAGTAATTGACACGTGTCAATTATTGTGAATTAAATATTTATTTTAATCAGATAATTATCTAGATATCAATTAATTCAAAATTAACATATCTGATTATCTCTATCAACTAACTTATCTGTTATTTCACAAATAACAAATTTAGTTGATTTAAATTATTATCTAATAATAATTTAATCATCTAATTTCAAAAATTAGATATTTTGTCTTACTTATCGATGATTATTTTTATATATAATTTCTGAAAATTATATTTGTATATAAATAAATTAATATATTAATCACACATAATTATCTCATAATTATGTACTTCCCTGAGAATAAAAATTTATTTTACAAGTTAGTCCTTTTTTCATGTCTTGAAATATTCACACCCTAAACAGTGTAGTATAGAGGTGACTTGGAGACCATAGACCTATAATCCTAAGCTCCAATAAATTAGATTATTAAATAAACTCTTTAATTAAATAATCTTATTTATTAATTTCATTATTATTCCACTATAAATATGGAATTGTACTCTTAGAAATTATAGAATGTATTTATAGAGTATTCTCATATAGTCCATTGACATAATCATTTCAAGTAGTTCTATCCTCCAATTATTGGTTCGTAAATTAGAACTGGTCAAAATTACCATTTTACTCTTCTAATTACCTCTTGATCCTTAAATACAATTAATCCACTAGTGAATGGCTAATTTATAATCTTATTATAAATTTGAGCTTAATAACCACTTAGTTCCAAAATTAACACTTGTGGGAACCAATATACGATCTGTTAGGAAAGCTTAAATTCCAAATCTGGTAAGATCATGTCCCCAACCATCCACATCATTGAATCTTCAAAATAAAAGTCACTAGCCTGATTAACAAACAGACCTTAACGAGTGAATCAAAAGATCCAGTAGACATGTACAAGAGTTCATGACTATTCAGGATTCAGACTGATCTACATATGATCATCGAATTCATGTGTATTAAATCTTTATGATAAACAACACTTTAACAAAGATATTAATTCACATCGGTCATGTCATATATAATTTTATTATATAAAGTACATTCACTAAGATGTCTATCCAAGTCAATGATCGAGATATAGATCACACGCATTCTTAATGCTTAGTGAATGTACTAGCAACCATTCATTAAAGATTCCATACTTTAATATGTTGATGATAATTTTATTTATTATCTATGATCTTAATCATCTCGTAAAAATACAAGATCATAGTCTCATTAATAAATATGAAATTTTTAGATATTTATATAAATTATTCAACAATAATTTAAAAGAATAATTATAAGAAAAATGTAATCCTCTTTAAATTTCATATCAAAATGTCAATACACATACTTTGAGGGCATACCAACAACAACTACCAGGTACCGATAGTCCAACCGGTTCTGTAATAATGGCTTGCTGTGTCTAATTGGCTAAAAATTATACAAGTGTGCTCAGGATTAATGAAAGGAAAGAATCACTACTACAAAACTATTTTTGAACGACGGGTAATCACCCGTCGTCTTAAAAGGTGCGTAAAAAATCACATATTTTTTAAGACTGGTAAAACAAATGACAGCTGTTCCAGACACCGTCGTCTTTAAACCCACAAGAACGACGGCTGTTTTGTAGTTCTTCGACGATGGTGTCTAGATACACCGTCATCGTTTCCGAATTGTGTTTAATGATGGTGTCTAGATACACCATCGACGTTATTTATTATTTATTTAATTTTCAAAACCGTCATTTTTGTTATAGTGTTATGACGGTTTTTCTACAAATTGTCATTCGTGATGATATATATATTTTTGAAATTTATTTACAGTGTAATTAAGCCAACCTATTAGAATTGAACAATAAATGAAAACAGAAAAATACCACAAATATCTCAGCACACAATATAACTCTTCATTGCATACAATATGATTATCCATAAAATTTCTAACATTGTAGACCAGAAAAAACAAATAACATAATTAATTACAAAAACCTTGAAACTAATGAACTTTGAATACTTCTTTAAATTGTTCTAGTTGCACCCAAAGTGATCTACTTAGTTGTTGAACCTCGCAAAAAATAAAAGTTGGTTTAACCCATCAATTTATTACAAAGTAAAGTTAAAGAGTATTGAAATAAAGTTGTCATTCATACATGTTTTATCAATTTGATATTTACTGCTTCGTTTATCCACTCATGTGTTGCATTATAAATTATTTATTTTAACCCTGAGTGAAAGATAAAACATACAAAGTTAAACAAATTGTAAACACACAAATATCATACTAACCACAAGACATAGTTACACCTTCAATAATCATCGTTTTTTAACCATTTGGTCGAGCATAAGCAACCTCATTTTCATCATCTGTGTCAAATGTTTCAACATAGGGCATCTCTTTTACAAACAAATAACAATCTAATAATGTATCATCTAAATCATCATCAACAATACTTTTACGATATTCTCTTTGACTGGAAGATAAGACAACTGACCATCTTGGATCTTTTGGATTTTTGACATAAAAAACTTATTTTTCTTGCGAAGCTAAAATGAAAGGCTCATTTTTGTAACCTAATCTTGCAAGATTAACTATTGTAAATCCAAGATCATCAACTTTGATCCCATTACTATTCTCAACCCACTCACATTTAAACAACAGAATTCTAAACGTATGATAATTAAGCTCCCAAATCTCTTGGATCACCCCATAAAAGGACAAGTCTAAATAAATATGATTGTTATCCTTAGCACTTGTAATCTGCATTGTATGTGTCACTACACTAACTGCACTTTTCTGGAAACATCGATTGTTTTCATGACATTTTGTATGAAATATATAGCCATTCATGGTGTAACCAAAATATTTGATTACCTCATAAGTTGGGCTGTATGCTATCTACCTCAGTGTATTTGTTACACTTATAGAGACATTAATATCATTTTCCTGATCACGCAGCCAATAAATAAATGTTCGGTAATGTTCATCTTGTAGCCATTTATGTTTCCTTGATTTGTTAGGATACTTCTTCCTTAAGAAAGTCATATGCCTATATGGCAGCACAAAACAAAAATTCAAATAGAGTATGAAATAAAGAACCATTATAAAAAACAATGAGCATGATAATAAATAAAAGATTGAGATTATTATACTTACTCGATACATGGTTAAACTTCATTAGTATTTTCTAATACGCAACAGTGTGCTTGCTTCCACTGTTCGTGATCAATTCTTTCTACTTGACCACTTGATAAATGCTTACCATCTTTCCAATCATCATCTGAGCATGGGACTCCAATTGATTTAACTCCTAGATATTCAGTGCAAAACTCTATAACTTCTTCAACAATATAACACTCACTAATGGACTATTGTGATTTCTTACATAACCCTTTAACACTTTCATATAGCATTCAAATAAGTACATCCAATGCAAGTAAACTGATCCATGGAGTTGTACCTCTCTAACAAGGTGCATAGTGAGATGAACCATGATGGTGAAGAATGTAGGAGGAAATTTGTTTTTTCAAGAATAAATAATGTCACAACAATTTTTTTTTGTAGAACATGTAGTTTTGTAACATCTATAACCTTACTACAAATTGCTTTAAAGAATGAATAAAGTTTGGCGATTGCATATCTTACAAGATCTGATAATAATCTACATATTGCCACATCGAGTATATGTTGCGTGAATGTATGACAATCATGAGATTTCAACCCATTAATACTAAGTTCTTTCAAAGAAGCCAGATTTTGAAAATTTGATGAGTACCCTTCAGGAACTTTTATGTTAGCTAATGTAGTGCATAGTTTCTTCTATTCTACTCGTGGCAATTTGTAACAACCTAGGGGTAGGACTATTGTTTTTTCATCGACTTTGGCGCCTATTATGGTCTAATGCCCATTTCCACAAGATCCATACGACTAGACAATTCATCTCTTGTCTTCCCTGAAATGTCAAGCAATGTTCTTATAATATTCATGCAAATATTTTTTTTTAGTGTGCATAACATCGAGACAATGTCGAACATGTAAGATTTTCCAATATTTTAGATTGAAGAAAAAATCCATCTTTCACCGATTCCTTGTCATTCTTCTTTCCCAGTGTAAATCTTACTTTCTCAACTCTTTCCAACAGTTGTTCTAAGCTCTTGATTACCGTCAAATGCCTTTTTTGTCTTCTATAAGGATGTGTGAGAGGTAAGAATCTTCTATGTCCTATATATGCATTTTGTTTGTTACGTTTTAGCCTAATAGAAGATGTATCTTCTGCACATATTGTACAGGCATAATAACCTTTAACACTGCATCCAGATAAGTTTTCATATGCAGGAAAATCATTGATCATCCACATTAAGAATACTCTTAGAGTAACACTCTCTTCCCGATATGCATCATACGCCTCAATTTCCACTTCCTAGAGAACTTTAAGATCATCAATCAAAGGTGCTAAATAAACATCAATATCATTTCCTGGTTGCTCAGGACCAACTATTAACAATGTCAACATCATGTATTTTATTTTCATGCACAACCATGAAGCGATATTATATATCACCATGATAACAAGCCAACAACTATATTTACTACTAAGGGAACTAAATGGATTTATCCCATCTGCTACAATAGCTAGCCGAAGATGTCTTGTCTCAACTGTGAAATCTGGCCACTTGTAGACTATAAGCTTCCAAGATGAAGAATCGGCTGGGTGACATAATTTACCATATATTTTCCTATCATAAGCATGCCACGTCAAGTTTTTTGCAATATGGCTACTCTTATACATTCGTTTCAATAGTGGTATGGGAAGAAAATACCATAACACCTTTGCAGACACTCTTTTTTCCCCCCTGATAAATTCTTCAATGGTTTCCATCTTGAGACACCACACACAAGACATACAGTTGCTTGTACATGATCATTTCTATATAAAATGCAATCGTTAGGACATGCATGTATTTTTTCATACTCCATTTCTAAAGCACACAAGGTTTTCTTAGCCTCGTAGAATTCAATGGGCATTTGATTTCCATCGGAAAGCATATCCTCTAACTCACCTAATAAATCTGAAAAACTTATGTCACTCCATCCATATTTAGCCTTTAAATTATACAACTTCACTAATGTAGATAATTTTGTGAACTTTTTACAATTAAGGTACAAAGGCATCTCAACATCATTAAACATCTTTTCAAATTTCTCAAAATTATCTAAATAAAAATCTTCTACTGTTTCAACCATATTTACAGTACATTCATAATCATCAATATTTACATGAGATGTCTCTATTCCTTCATCCATACCAGACGTACTTTTTCTAGAATTATCTAATCTCCATGCCATACCCATGTTTAATATCCTTGATCTATACCATTAATGAACAAGTAATTTATTACCTCAGGGAAAATGAAATGTTTGAGATTCCGACATTCCACACACGGACGACGTAAGAAACAAAGGTCATTACCATGCTCCATCGCATACTTGAGAAAATTGTCAACCCCAAAGTCATAATTTGTAGATGTTCTATCCATAAAAATCCATGATTTTTCCATCCTGAGAATACAAAAATTTATTCAAAACTCGTTATTACCCTAAAATTAACGTAATTAAATAAAAAAGATGGAGAAAAAAAGAAATATACCTTCCAAAATCGTTAGTTGAATGCATAAAAAAGAAATAAGAGAATCATTTGTTGAATGTAAATGAGATCTCAAGTTTAAGTAGACGAGGAAACAATTGATTCAAAGAAGAAATAGAGAATCAAAGATAACAAATAGATGCAGAGACAATATCGTATATTAGAAACAAAGGAGAGAATAAGAGAAAAGAAGTGATACGGTTATTTTAGGTTAAAACGTGTGATAAAGGACGACGAGTTATATATACCACGTCGTGAATGATGACCAATTCTACGTGCAGGGATAAAAAAATTGAAAGGCATGTGGTGAAAAGTGTTAAAACATGACGGGTGGGCTATAAGCTGTCGTTAACGTAGTTTCTGGAACGTCGGGTTATACATAACCCGTCGTTGTTGAACAACATTAAAAATGACGGTTCATATAGACACCGTCATTTTTGAAACTTCATTCTAACCCCCCGTGTTTCATGCAGCAAAATTTAAAAAATAAATTTCAATTTTATTAATCCCCAATCGTGCAAATAAAAATATGTACAATTCTACATAGAATACAACCACAAACTCCAAATTCATTCAGAATAATTTGTAGACCACTTCTATTACTATTTAAAATGTAACTTATTACACCGAGTAACTTATTTACAATCATAAAAATCAAAATGAAACCTAAAGCTAGCTATCCCAACCGATAGCACATATACTCAGTGAAGTGATCTGACCATTCAAATCGTACTTCATCAATCTCTTCTTGTGTATAAGTTTGTTCATGAACTGTCATAAAATAATAATAATTACATTAGTCAAACTATTCTACACTATCAATAGAATAGATTAAATATAGTGAAACAATATTTGTACACAACTTCCAATAAAACTTTTAAATTTGAGAACATTCTCACCAACAGGTTGTCCCTTAATATTTGTTATGATAACCTTTTTTTTAAATTCCTTCTATCAATATTCAATGAAGTGAGGTCAGTTGGCCCTCTTTTCCCTCTTCTTTTTGTCATACTAGTTGTCATATCCATATTTAATCTATCTAAGTTATTGATATTCAAATTATCATCACTCGAGTCTTCTCTACCATATCTACAAGTTACAAAATTGCATAATATATTAATTATTCATTAAAGTCGAAAACGTAATCGTAGTAGTGATCCAACACTTAGATGCATATTTTATCTTAAATTAGATCATTTATAAATGCATGATATTCTGAAAGAAATGTACAAGTAACTATATGAAAAAGAACAAAATCTTTTACTTGCTATAGATAGATGATAATATTTGACTTTAAACTAATTGGTTGCTAAGATCACATGTTAACACTAGATATAAAAAATGATGAAAAAACACAATATATTCATCAAAGTAATTTCCATGGCCAACGAGAAAATACCAGCAAAATAAGCAAACCCAGATGGTATGAAAAAAATCAACTAATTTCCGAAACCTAATTCATAATGAAACAAACCAAATTACAAAAAAACACCAAGAGGTAATATAAAATTGAAGAAATTAAGTCATTAATTAAAAGCAATACCCAAGTAACCACTCTTAGGACCAAGAAATTCAAATTTAATTATATAAGCAACAAAGTTAAACACATACCGTATGTCCGACAGTCCGTACATCCGGCAGTCCGTCCGACTGTTCAACAAAAATAAACCCTCACCGTACGTTGATAGTGTGCCCGAAAGTTCAATGGAAGTTGATGAAAACGACAGCTCCTTCGAATAAAAAATGGAAGATGATGAAAACAATGGTGGAAGACCGAAACAATGATGGAATAAAAATTTACCGAATCATTTTTTATCGAATCATTTTTTACTGAATAAAAAATGACAAAATGAAAATATACCGAATTAATGGAAGATGATGAAAATGACAGGTTGGTGATAATGAAATGATGGTGGAAGCAAAGCAATCCCGTGGCGTAAAGAGACAAGAATGGTGGGGCAGCCGCGTATGGGGTGGGGAGAAGAAGATGGAATAAAAAATTCTAGGGTTACGATCTATATAGGTCTTAAAGCACGACAGGGCATATAGACCCCGTCATGATTTGGCCTAAAAATGATGCGGGTTCTATCCCCCGTCGTTTTATGTAGGTATATAAAAATGACGGGGGTTGGAAACCCCGTCATTTTGTGTCGATGTTTTAACAACACGACGGGTCATGGACATCCCATCATTTTATTCTTAAATAAAATAATGGGGTTTCTAGGCCTCATCATTTTTTGAGTTGTACTAAAATGACCGGTACACTACCTACCGTCATTTTTTATTTTCACTTTAAAACAACGACGGGGTGTCCAAGACCCGTCGTTGTCTTCCTTCTACTAATACGGCGGGTATGCTACCTACCGTCATTTTGTCATTTTAGCATGACGACTTTTCTATAAACCGTCGTAAAGTTTAAAGAAGTAGGCGAACGATGATGGCTTTTGTATTTCCCGTCGTGACTTATGTTTTTACGTGCGTCATGAAAAAATGAAACTGTAGTAGTGAATGCAATGAAAAACACAAAAATGTCTAAAGTTTGCATGGAAGGAATTTAATGAAAGATGTAATACTGATGCAATAAAGTTAACATATTATAATGGTTATAATTGTTTATGTCAAACACAAAAGATTTTTAAATGGATTGGATGCGCATGTGTTTGCTATGTATGTGTAAAATTTTACTTACTAAGTATATTTTATACTAACTCTATTTTAAACAACACAAGTGTGAAGAGTCTGATTAGTCATTCTAGCACAAGACAAGAAATTGAGCTTATTTAATTGAGTAAATTAGTATTTTAAAGTTGAATTGAATTTTTTATTTTTAAAAGATCTTCAAGATACTATTTAAGCTTATGGAAGTTTTGTTTATAAATTCGTAATCTTTTATTTTAAAAAAGTGTTTTGATTTTTTCTATAACAATTGTGTTGTTTCATTAAATATAACAAATCATGAATTAATTTTAAAAGAAAATTTTTGACCTAGCTTCCGCTTTATTTATGAAAATTACCGAAGTAACGTCATGGGTCTTTGGGATGTTACACTTCAACTGTTGATTGTCTCATGTATGCCACGTTGTATACGAGACCAAACATTTGTTATGCAGTAGAAATTGTCAGTCGTTATCAATCGAATCCATGTTTGGAACATTGGATTGCAGTAAAGCACATTCTCAAGTATCTTAGGAGAACGAAAAACTATATGCTTGTTTATTCAGGTAGAGACTTGAACCCCAGTGGATATATTGATTCTGATTTTTAATCAGACAGAGATAGTTGAAAGTCGACGTCTGGATCAGTATTCATCCTAGGTGGAGGGGCTGTAGTCTGGAGAAGTATTAAACAATCCAGCATTACAGATTCCACTATGGATGTCGAATATATAGCTGCTTGTGAAGCTGTGAAAGAAGCAGTATGGCTTAAAAAGTTCTATACTGATCTTGAAGTAGTTTCATATATGGATAAACCACTAATCCTATACTGTGACAATAGTTGGGCGGTAGCTAATTCTAAAGAACCGAGGAGTCACAAAAGGAGCAAGCACATAGAGAGAAAATATCATCTTGTAAGAGAGATCGTGTATCGATGAGATGTGATTGTTATGAAAATAGTGTCAGATCAGAACCTGGCTGATCCTTTTACCAAAATACTTCCTACAAAGTCATTTGAGGGTCATGTGCATAACATGGGGTTGATTGATAGAGATGCCAACTTTGCTTTAGGGACTCAAGTTATGTGTATTAATATTTAAATATGAAATTTAATGAAAATACATATTTCTTATTATTTTTCTTTTAAATTATTGTTAAATAATTTATATAAATATCTGAAAATTTTATATTCATTAATGAGACAATGATCTTGTATTACTACGAGATGATTAAGATAATAGATAAAGAATAAAATTGTCAGCAACATAATAAATTATGGAATCTTTACTGAATGATTGCTAGTACGGTCCACTAAGCATAATGAATGCATATGATCTAGATTCGAATCATTGATATGGGTAGACATCTTAGTGAAAAGATTTAATACACATCAATCTGATAATCATAAGTAGATCAGTCTAAATCCTAAGTAGTCATGAACTCCTATACATGTCTACTGAATCTTTTGTAATACAGGCTAATGACTTTTGTTTTGGAGATTCAGTGATATGGATGGATGAGAAAATGATCTTACAAGATTTGGAATCTAAGGTTTCCTAACAGAATGTATATTGGTTCCGTTAAGTTTTAATTCTGGAATTGAATGGTTATTGAGCTCAAATTTATAATACAATTATAAATTAACCATTCACTAGTGAGTTAATTGTACTTAAGGATCAATAGATAATTAGAAGGGTAAAACGATAGTTTCGACCGGCTCTAATTTATGAACCAATAATTGGAGGACACAACTATGTGAAATTATTACATCAATGGACTACACGAGAATACACTGTAAATACATTCTATAATCTCTAAGAGTGTAATTTCATATTTATAATGGAGTAATAATGAAATTAATATATAAAATTATTTAATTAAAGAGTTTAATTAATAATATGGTTTATTAAAGCTTAGTATTATATGTCCATGATCCCCAAGCCATATCTGTACTACGCAACCTAGGGTGTGAATATTTGAGAACATGAGAAAAGGGCTGAGTTGTAAAATGAGTTTTTATTCTAGGGCAAGTATATAATTATGAGATAATTATGTGTGAATAATTAATTAAATTATTTATATTAATTTTTAGAAATGATATATAAATAATTATATCGTTTAAATTTTAATTATCAATAAGTGTGACAAGATATCTCATTTATGAAATCGGATAATGTTGAATTATTATTAGATAATAATTCAAAATTTGAATAAACTAAATCTATTATTTGTGACTAACAGATAAACTAGTTGATAGGGATAATCAGATAAGTCAATTTCGAATTAACTGATATTTAGATATTTATCTGATTAAAATAAATATTTAATTTATAATAATTGTCACGTGTCAATCATTGATTGACATGAACTACTGTAGTGTCACGTGACACTATAGTAGTGGGCGTGCAATACTGTAGTGCCACACAACACTATAGTAGTGCCGTGACACACACTGTCGTGAGGCACTGTGATAGCTCATGGCATGACACTGCAGTTGTGCAAATATTATAGTGAGTTCCACCACTGCAATGATAATTTTGAAATTAAATATTATTTTCACTTTATCCCTAAAAATCTGATGAGCCTGAAAAAATTATATATAGATATTATTCTAATGGCTTAGGGTTGGTTGCATCAGTTGAGAACTGTTGATCAATGTGTAAAGCACACAGTTGCTATAAAGGCGATTAAAAATTAATCAAAAACTTTGAAAGAATAATCATCGTATTCTCTTATAGGGTTGTCTCACTAAATTAATCATTATAAGTAAATCTAGATCTCATGTGTTGGGTACATCTAGAGACAGAAAAAATGTCTTTGAATTATTCTACGTGCCTACACACGTCCTATTGCAATTGAGGATTGGCTTGAAAAATCTTGGTGTGGATCTCGAAATCCGTTGTTGGTGGGAAACGCATGATCGTTGGTTTGCGAGTACGCTTAATATATATTGCAAGAGATATATGATTTCTATCCATGTACGTCTTTGATTTAATATATAAATATATAATTGATCCTGATTGAAAAGAATTTTTTAATAAAATTTTTTATGTTGAAAACCGTTATGTTGCGCTTATTTTCTTTATATAAAAGGTTCGTTTTACTAAATTTTAAAAGCCCCATGCTTTCATTGCGCGAGTGCCGTGTTTCAAACAATTTGTTGTTGGATGGGGGTGCGTTCACACCTACTTTGGAGGATGTTCACATACTTCAGCGCCTGCCTTTATTTGGTAACCACGTTGCCTTTTCAAATGCCTACACCCCCTAGGAGAAGGAGATTTTTGGCCTTTTGAGACAGAGGTCAAGTTCTCTAGGTGGCTTTATCACTTCTTCAAGGACGTGGTCGTCACCTCCAAGAACGCTCCAAGGTCGGTGGCCTAGGAGGGTGCCCAGTTTGGGCATAGGACTGTGGAGCTCGTGCCTTCGTAGCCATGTGTTTTTCACACTACATCTTTCAAGGTACACATTTAGATGCATATTTTCAATTCCTTTGTTTGCACGCACATAAAAAGACTTGAACAACTAGTTTTCTTTCTTTTGTTTTGTTACTGCACCTTGGAACTTTATTGTAATGTTGCCATTGGATTGTAGTTATGTCATCACTTCCTTTGGTGTTTTACGTTATTGCTNGTAAATATATATATATATATATATATATATATATATATATATATATATATATTTATATTACCGCCTTTCAACTCTTATATAATGTTGCTGCCTTTGCACTCATTTATATCATTGTTGCCTTTAAACTCGTACATAGGATTGCCGCCTTTGAGCTTTTTTCATTGCCGCCTTAGGACTTCTTTTGTAATACTGTTTCTTTAGGACTTGCATGAATTTTCCTAATGCTTTCTAATTTCCTTTTCTTTATGTTTGTAGGGTGGCCCATAGACATGATTAACTCCCGTGTTTTTGCCATGGCCATTAGATTGGCCTCAGACAGTAAAATTGCACTAGCCCTCATCTTCTTGGGCAATCAGTTCCTATATTGACTGTTGATTCTTGCTGATGTTTATAGAGAAGAGGTTCCCAATGTGCTCTCCCTCTTGGGTCCTGCTTATGTTCTCTTTAAAGGCTGTGTCAGCCCGCCTCAGGAATGGGCGTGTCTGGGAATAAGACCCTAAAGCGGTAGAGCTTCGCCACTGATATGGACATGCTTGGTCACTTCATGCTGAGGCCCTATGCCCTTTGCCCAGACGGCTATGCTAGAGATGAGACATGGCTCCTCATGGGCAAGGTGATTGACTTGGATGTGGATGATACCCCCACGTTTATTTCTCCTGAGGACCGAATCATCCTTGCTATCGACATGCCTTCAACCCTTCTAGTAGTTGCCGTGTGTGAGGGTGAATCTAGGACTAACGCCGTTGCGAGTACCAACTTTTACTGTCATCGCACCGTCCTGGAATGCCACTTGAGCATGTCCGTGTCTTCGGGCAAAGTGATCCCAGATTTTCTTTTGGGGCCTTGGCTTCTTGTTTCTTTTCTTTTGTACTTATATGTTTTTTGGACTTGGCAAATTTTTGCAAACTTGCAAAATTATACTACAAACGAAATGTTCAATGACTTATGTTTTATCTACTGGATACATGCTTTATGTTCACTCCTACTTTGCATTTTAGCTATGCTTTCATTAACATGTATTTCAAACACTTTCATGCTTTTAGTGTCCTCCTTACACACAACTTTGACACAAACATTTCATGAAACAAATAAATCTCTAAGTTAGATTTAATCATGCAACGGTGGCCATACTTCGCTATAGTAAGCAAAATGAAATAATAGAGCAATTTATGTATTCTAGATGTGGGACGATGGCTTCATTCCACTTTCATACATTAATGGTTGTCCAACGGCGAAATATCTACCAACTACACTTTTTTTTGAAGTTCAACGAATCCTTTCTCTCTTCTTTTTTTCTAAAAAGAACCGACTGAGTCGCAATGGCTAAGTTCCGCCCTAGTACTAGGTAGGCATAGTAATTTTGTCAGAAGTTCACCTCACTAGTCATAATTTTTTTAATAAGGCAAACAATAGTAAGGTTTATATTAATGATAATTTCTTGGAATGATTTACAAAAGACTACCCTATACATTTCTTCGTTTGCCTGTCTATTCTCATTGAAAGTCTTTATTGCATTTGAGGAACTACCTTCGCTGAAACGTCTTAAATGCATTTCAGCACAACGAACTAGTTATAAGTTTTTGGCTGCCTTGAAGATTACAAAAAATTGAAAGAAAACCTACAGCACTAAGCATAATATTTCTTAATGTACTTGAAATTAATTGTTGTTTGTATGATTTGACTTGTTTGAGGGTCATTCAATCGTCAATATCCGCTATCAGCCACATACTCAAATTTCTTGGCGTGCATATTAGCTCTACTTGCACCTCCACATTCGCATACCCTAAAGTTCTGACAAGCGATGACAAGAAGCCCATGATGATTATTTGTTGCTTGGTTAGTCTCTTCTTAGGTATATTCACCACCCTAAAGGTAGCAAGTGACATGACATTGATTATAGAGTTGTTGTCGACAAGGTCCTTCCTGACTTGCATCCCATTCACCAAGGCTTCTACATACAAAGGGCAGTTTTAGCCCACCATCTTCATCATGAGATTTTCATTGTGAAGGTGATTGCTCCCTCTTCATTCTGCCTTATCCTCCCCATATGCGAATGGGATAAGTAACATTAGTCCCTGATGCTCTATTCTGAGATGTTTACCAACTTTTAATTCACTCAACGTCGTGCTTCCTGGTCTAGCTCCGACCTATTAAAAAAGTTTTTACAAACTCTTGTCCTCAGTAGGAAATCTATGAAGGCGGCATCTACCCCTCTATGTCTGCCCTCAACCGTCGTGGTCCACCGTGATGTAGAGGGATCTCTAATCACACTGATCATGTTAACGCCTGCAAGTGGCAAGAAACTTGAGGCTGATCTTACACTCCATCCATCTTATCAGTAATGATATCCCCTTTCTTCAGTTTCATGAAAGATTTATCTCAAGTTTCTGCGATCCTTGGTTGCATGTGTGGTATCCCGGTGGAAACGAAAGTATCAGGACAATTCTCTTTCTTTTCTAGTGGGCAACCTGTCCCCCCAAGGTCTCCTAATGACCTTATTTTTTTTTATCTAGGTGTCCAAAGGAGCCTCTACCTTGTTCATGGAGTAGGTGAAAGGCGGTGGAACATCCTTCTCGCCCCCTGTCTCGCTTTGATCCCTACCCTTGGGTTGTGCATAGCCACTTGCGGCATATATCTTGCGGGCTTCCATGGGTGCCCTCCACGTTTACTCTGCTCCATGACATTTGGCTTAGGCACATAGATATTGGTGCGTTGTGCAGCCACATTAAGGTTCTCCAAATACATCCTACACTCCTTGATCATTTTGTAGATGCACATTTTTACCAAGGCTTCCTCATTCCGCTCTTCTTGACAGTATAGAGCCTCATCCTTGAACGTAGGTCATTAAATCCTCATCCTTTCTTTAAGGCCCACACCCCATCTATAGAATGTTCATTTTCTCTTCAGACACAAAGAACCTGGTCATGATGGGAGAGACTATATGTGGCCAGGTCAAGACTGATCCCGGCGCCAGGTTGGTATATCATGTGTATGCCCGCTCACTTAGTGACTTTGAGAACTCCTTCAATCTCATGTACCTGTCACACCCATGTGAGCGTAGGTCATCAATAAATCGTACTACGTGCTCTCGAGAAGATCCCACTTTCCCGTTGTATTTCTGGATCTTTAAAGGTAGACAGTTAGATGGGTGACATCGCTAACTCAAATGGGTAGATGGGATGAAAATCCACAATTGTCTTGCTCAAGCCAGTTTTGAGCCTCTCCATTTCCTGAATTTTTTGCAGCGCCTCCCTTATTATGAAAGAGGTAGGGCCAGCGCCATCAACCGAGCTTTCAAGCACTGGGGTAGTCTATGCAAAGGTCACCGAGGGAATGGGTTGAGAGGGATTGTTTGAGTGACCCACGTTTCATCACTATTTTCTATACCAGATCTAGGTGAGCCTCCGAGTTTTACATGTAGAATCGGTGCAGCAGTGCCAACTTGGGTTACCGTTTATGGTGGTATGGGGTGAGCAGTTGTGGTAGTGGATGGGGGTTTTGCGAAGTAGTGAGGAAGGCGATGAGTGTTCTCAGAAGAGCTCAGATCTTAGTATTAGAAGCTTGCAGATTCCTGATGGCATGAGTTTGTTCTGTCGTTCTCATTGTGGTACCAACGACAGTAGCCAGGTTGGATATTTCACGGGAAGTAGTTTCTTCCACGTCTTGGTTCTTTATCAGTGGTTGGTTATCTCCATCTACAATATAAGAAGCTGTCGTAGGTGTTCCACATCTAGCCATACTTAGTAAAAAAGTTAGGAGGCAGGTCACTCCCTAGTGGAGTCGCTAAAATATTTAGGGTTTTCAAGTGATGTGTAATGAGCGACCAAGTTTATGGACAAGTAAGGTTGAGAACATGAGAGCTGTGTGACTGAAAATATGAAGGAGAAACACCTTAGGTCTACCTCAAGAAGGTGACAAAATCCCCTTTTCTCTAAGGTTTGTGAGAACCTCAAACTGTAGAATATTCGTTGGTTTTGACCAGAGTATGATGACGATCCCCATAATGATGCTAAGGACCCCCTTATATAGATGGGGCCGAATAGGGATAATCATTATCTTGTCATTTTCAATGATAAAAACCCACTTTGTAAAATATGGGCACGCCTAAAACGTGGCCACCTTCATAAAATGTGAACACACGTAATGTCCTCAACTAGACGTGCCTACATGGCACTGAGCAGTTGTGAAACTTCAAAATGAACCTAACCAACTCCATAAAGGCTATGGAGAAATGGCTGGACCTATTTACCTATCTTTGGGCCACCCAAAGGCGGCGTGGTGGGGAACTACCTCAAAGGTGGAAAAACACGCCTTTAATCCATTCTCTATCAGAAAGAGGCACATCTAAGGCGGCTAAGGTGACATACCCTTCAACGAGGTTTCTATCTCTTAATAATCCTACTAGACCATAGCCCCCAGATTGTTCCCAGACAATGAATGACCTTCGAGCCTTTGTCACTAAGCTCGAAGGTGGGTAAGAACCAAACTTGGTATAATATTAGGTTCGAAGCCTTTAGTAGTCTTGGGGCGTGCCTTACAAGCATAGACATTGGGTACGCTGTTTTTATACATTTAAACGATATCCCTTACAAACATGTTCATTCTTATTCTACATCAGCTGTACCATGCCACGTAGGCATCATCTGTGCTTTTCTTTGAGTGCTACATGTATCTGTTTGACACGTCTCTCATGCTGAGGTTTCTCACGATTTACAACCATAAACTAACATCAACCAACAAATGAACTCTAGTATCAACTCAATTTATACTTCAATCCATTTTTAAGAAACAACGATATTTTTCCACACAGAACGATGCTATTTCAGTAAATCCTATATCAAATGCTAGAATGCCAAACAATGTCTTACCCATTTTCCCCTTAGTTATGAGAAAGAAGAATTCTCCTATCGTACAAGCTCCTTAATCATCACTTCAACCTCTCTTAATTGTCTGAACACACTACTTAAGCAGAATGCTAGAGTACTTAAGCTTAGAACTAATCAAACTTATTTTCAGTGTTGGAGAAACGAATCCACGATCTTTTCAATCTCATGCTTACCCAAATCAGAGACTGAATTTGTTATTGTTCTGTGATTTTTCATTGTCAATATCATATAAAGTTTGGTTCTTTTCGGCTTCTTTTTGTAAATTTGTGTGTGATTTCACCAAAGTGACCTCCACAAAGCATTTTAGTGACGACCCAAATATTTCCTTGAAGTGGGTAACAAGCTTTTTTCCAATTTCCTTGCAAGAATCTTGGTGCGTTTGTGAAATTTGTTCCAGATTTGCAATCGCAATGCCGCTGAAGAGCGAAAAATCTTCCATTTTCTTGTCACTGAATTTTGGAGCTTCCCATAGCAAGCACCATTGAAAGACAAAAACCAGAAATTCGGATCTACTTGCACTTCTTGCGTACTTACTCAGCTCTCAAGCATGATTTTCATTTTTTTCTGGCTTCAAAATCAGTTATGTTCATATTGAAGCTTAGTGTTCTTTGTAGGTTCATTTCTCTAGTCGGGTTATGAGAGAATGAGTAAGAATGTTCGGGATTTTTTTTCTTGAGTTTGGGGATTATTAAAACAACTGTCGTTTTCTGTAATAAAAGGACATTATGTTGTAAAAATGGAGTTCACACTTGAGTTTATTTTATGATTTTATGTTAGTTGAAGGTTCATATTACAACGTTTTAAACTTTAAAGTTAAAGTTACCTATTTTACATAATTTGAGGGTATAAAGTGAAATTTACCTTTACTTCATTTAGGTTGTATCCCTACAATAAAAGATATTTTATCAATTAGTCAATCAAAAAAATAAAAATTAAATATGTTAACTGAATCCCTAAAATAATACTACTACATTCTTATCATTAGTTAAAAAAATAAACAAAAGATATTTCTAAATGGTTGAAATCCAATGAATATTCAAATTTTAAAATATAAATATAAGAAACATAATGTTACTTCATCAAAATCTTTAAATTTAAAGAAAAAAACATATTTTAAAAGCACCAAATGTAGGGAAGCTCTCCAATGCCGGAAAATTTTTTACCGGCATTGATGCTGGGAGTCTTCCTAGCCATTAGACGAGGCAAGGAGACTCTCAATCGTTAGATTAAAATAGATTAGAGAAAATGATATTACCTATTGAATGAGTTGCATGTTACCGCTTTGTCTTTTTCTTAGAAAGCTTCATTCGCAAGCTTTCCCCTTCACCTTCGAAAGCTCAACTCCATAGCTTCACCAAACTCAGCCAAGGCCGCGCGTTTTTTACCACCAATCTCCAGGCCCTCTCTCTTCGTCGACCAGGCTCTCTCTGCGTTTATGATCATTGCTCTCTCTCCGTCATGACTCTCTCTCTTTGTGTTCATTGTTGGTTCTCTCTCTCCATCATCGTCTCTATGTCTTCATCATTGATGGTCTCTCTGTGTCATCAGTGCTCTCCCTCAATCATCGATCCTCTCTCTCAGTCATCGGTGCTCTCTCTCGATCATCGGTGATCTCTCTCTGGTTTTTAGTTCAGTAAGTTCATGAATCCTTCAACTTCAACGATACCCAGGTATAATCGAGCTCTCTCTGCCTTATATCATTTTTCTTCGTCTTGTTTGCAATTTGAATGTTTCACGATTTAGGGTTTTCGTTCTGTTTTGATTGACAAACAAGAATTGAAGCTAATTTATCCATTTTAATGAGTATAAATATTATATTTTTCTGTGAGAACATATTTTTATCCAGGAAATTTATGCTCTTAAAGTAGGAGATGTATTTGTATCTATGAAATTTCTAAAATTTCTATTGTGAGAACGTATTTTTATGTGATGTATTATGCTCTTGAGGTATGAGAAGATTATATGAATTTCATTGCTGATATATTTAAGCATTCTACAATGAAAGGAGTTTTATATTTGTAGCTTGTCTAGAACATCTTTTGTATTATGCTCTTGAGGTAGGAGAGGATTAAATGAATTTCATTGCTGATATATTTAAGCATTCTACAATGAAAGGAGTTTTATATTTGTAGCTTGTCTAGAACATCTTTTTGGTATCTTGTGCCTTTCAACTTATTGGTTGGGTTGGACAGTATTGTCATGACTTATATTATAGTTGAACAGTTCTATATGAATGTGTGAGCTTAATAGGATGAACATATTATTGTTGTCACACATATTATTGATGTAACAAAGGTGGTCTGCTTGCGCTTTTCTTTTTTCTCTACTTTCTCATTTACATTCTTAGTAAGTGGCTATTTTATATAAACTTAACATAATTTACCTGCAACCAGAAGCATACTGCTTTAGTGTTTTCTCATGAAAACTATAATTTGCTATTTGTAAAGGTGCAGTGATTTGTTGGGCCCAGTTGGTCGAACGAACATGTATTGAGTTCTCGAAACTTACTTTGTCATAAGGTTAATTGCTCATATTGAAATGAATATCTTCTTAGTTGGACATTTCACACTTTACATATTTCATACACTAGATCTAAGAAAATGTAAATGGATCTTCATCTTTGTTATAACGAAATGCTAATATGATTATGCATTTTTTACCAGATAGAGGCCATGCATTTTTATTTTTGCTAATCTATGTAGAGAAAGTGTTGTGGATGTTCTTAGTTAGATATGTTTTGTTTAGCTAGTTTTATTAAGTTTGTTTATTTTGTATAGCAACCTTGTTGTGATCGCTCAGTTGACATATATAGATCATTATGAATATATCTAGAGAAACCTAGTGAATCCCCAATTTCTGATAATGAGATTGAAGAACCTATCATCCATAATCAAGACAATGATAACTTCATCCAAATCCTTAATCATATCAAAATTAAGAAATGACACATAATGGTCAGGATAATTATTCAATGGCTCTGATTGATTTAGGAGTGGATTTAAATTGTACAGGAAGGACTCAGTCCTACCAAATATATCAGAAAGACAAGAGAATCTTTGTCCTCTGCCAATGGTACTCGGATGCATATGACTCATAGGTAAATTCTGACCTATGATTTTCTGATTCTGAATTACTGTCTCAGTTAATAACCTTAACACAAGAGGATGGTTCAACATATTTATTCTTTAATTCTTGAAGCATTTTATCAATTTTTTATTAAGGGGAACAATATTTAAAGTGGTATATGAACGGTTTAGGTATTCCAGTGACATTTTTGTGTAATGCTTCTTTACTTTATTGTTTATGATTTGGCAAAAGGGCTGGATTCTTCCATGTCTTAATGTTGTGGTTGCTTTTGATAAATAAGATTAATATTTTGTTATAGTTAGAATAGATTTACTTGAAAATATAACATTTGTTTGAAGTTAGATTTTGACCCAATTATAAAAGTGCCTCCTTATTTTTTTGCTGTGAAACCTCTTGATTATTGGTCATCCATAGGGAAGACTTATCGGCATTGACAAAGTTGGTAGTCATTTACTTATGGAATGTGAACTCATATAAGAATTTTTGTCTCAATATCATTAGATTGAATTTGATTTACTTAATCAAATGTAACTTGCTATGTTGTAGGTTCGACGAGACTAAGGTCCATTTGGTTTAGGCCACCCTGTTTGATGAGATTGTTGCCTCTGGGATTGCGGTCCCGAGGAAGATCACGACCATCACCTTACCAAAATGGAATTATAAATAATGTCTGAGGATCATGGAGGCCAATTTCATAAGACCAATAAAGCACCTCACTTGACTGGCCAATATCATTCTAATGAAGAAGAAGATTGACCAAAAACAATGTTGCGTTGACTTCAGGGATCTAAACAAGACATGCCCGAAGGATGCTTTCCCACTGCCCAATATAGACGCCTTAGTAGACGCCATGGCAGAAAATGTGATGTTTTCATTCATGGATGGATTTAGTTGGTACAACCAAATCAGGATGGCGCCAGGAGACGTTGATAAGACTGCCTGCAAGACTCCTTTTGGGAATTTTTGTTACGTTGCCGTTCAGGCTAAAAAAATATGGGGCTACCTATTAGAGGGCAATGATAACCATCTTTCATGAGATGATACATGACTTTGTGGAGGATTATGGGGATGACTTGGTTGTAAAGTCCAAAGTAGCGGACATGCATCTCAGACACCATAGCAGCATTTTTTAGAGGTGTGGGATGTACAAGCACGAGATGAATACTCTAAAATATTCCTTTGGAGTACTCATGGCAAGTTCTTAGTGTTCAGTGTGTATCAGCATGGGATAGACATTAACCAGTCAAAGGTACGAGCCATCAGGGACATACCGCCGCCACAGACAATCAAAGAGCTGAAATAATTTTTGGGCAAAGTATCCTATATACGTCATTTCATCCCTGCCTTAGTAGAGTCAGTCAGTGCTGCTAAAGTAAGGTTGTAAGTTCGAGTGGGTATCCGAGCATCAAAGGATTTTCAGTAGATCAAGGATGTCTTGGTCACGTTCGCCATAATGGTGCCGCCTCGGTGATACTTGCCGCTGATTTTTTATATCATGTCCATGACTAAGTCCATTGGAGCCTTATTTCTCAAGAATAGGAAGGAGTAGAACTGCCAGTCTATTACTTGAGTAGGGTTTTGTGTGATGCAGAGATGAGATATACACCTTAAGTGAAGCATTCCTTTGCACTTGTCTTCACCACTCAGAAGCTTCGGCGATACCTACTCGGTAATAAAGTTCATTTGATGACTAAGTCCAATCCAATCCATTTACTCTTATCCAACTCGCCCTTCATGGGAGATTAACTAGGTGGACGATGTTGTTAAGCGAGTTTGATATCACACCTATGATGACGAAGGCGCATAAGATCCAAGCACTCACAGATCTTCTGGCACAATTCCCGAATAGGAACTCTGAACCTTTGGGTGAAACCATCCTGGGGGTTTCCATGAGGTAAACCTTTGTGATGAGGTAGTGTGGGGGCTGAACCAATAATTAGAGGACAAAACTACATGAAATGATTATGTCAGTAGACTACATAAAAATACTCTGTAAATACATTCTATTGTCTCTAAGAGTGTAATTTCATATTTATAGTGGAATAATAATAGAATTAACAATTAAGATTATATAATTAAAGAGTTTAATTAATAATCTAGTTTAATAAAGCTTAGGATTATAGGTCCATGGTCTCCAAGTCACCTCTATACTACGCTGTCTAGGGTGTGAATATTTCAGGACATGAGAAAATGACTGACTTGCAAAAAATTTTTTTTTGGGCAAGTACATAATTGTGAGATAATTATGTATAATTAAATTATATATATAATTATCGATAAGTGAGACAGAATATCTAATTTGTTAAATTAGATAATTAAATTATTATTAGATAGTAATTTAAATCAATTAAATATGTTATTCGTGAAATCACAGATAAGTTAATTGATAGGGATAATGATATATGTTAATTTTGAATTAACTAATATTTAGATAATTATCTAATTAAAATAAATATTTAATTCATAGTAAATGCCGCGTGTCAACCAATGATAGGGTATCAGAAATTGACATGGACTACTGTGGTGCCATGTGGCACTACACTAGTGAGTGTGTAACACTGTAGTGTCGCATGACACTACAGTTGTGAACAATTACAGTGGGTCCCACTAAAGTTGATAGTTTTACAATTAAATATTATTTTAGTTTATCTCTAAAAATATAATACGTCATTATCTAGATTATATACATATATTATTCTAATGGCCTTGGTTATTAAAAGAAGATGAGAGAATCAGTTAATCAGATCATCACTTCGTCAATCAAGTATTTAATTTGAGAACACGATTGCTGTCAGAGAGATTTTTTTCTATGATTAAACGTTAATCAAATATCTAAAAGAATAATCATCACATTTTGGTATCAGAGCCAAACCTGGTGGGGATAATTACTGTTCATTAACTGTTTCTACTTCAATATCTGTTAATTAAACTGTTCACCGCCTATTATGGCTGGTTATTGATAATATTGTTTACTGCTTTGCTTACATGAATAATTACTTATATATAATCTTACTCTCCGCCCAAGTGGCTGGTTATTCTTACAATTGATTATTTCTCTGTATTATTTGTTTACCTAATCTGTGAATCTGTTTATCAGAGGCTGACGTATCAGCTTCTATTTGGTTAGCTTCAGGGACCTAGGTAAGACCTCTTAGATACGTAAATCCCGAGGGTAGGTTGGTTGTAGAGGCGAAAGGGAGAAGAGTGAAGCCTAATATGAGGTTGTAGAAGTCACCACAAGGTTAGTAACAAACAATACATCATGAAATTCTCAATAATAAGAATAATTTAGTTAATTGAGCAATGAGTAGATTATTTAGGAGTAATTCTTCTAGTAGTAATAGGTCAACAATAACCTCAATACCTGACATAATAAATGATGAACACATAGAATTAACAGATGATCAAGTAGATCATAGGGTATGGAATATACCTAAAATC
>QANY01007562.1:0-13947 GCA_003255025.1 Datisca glomerata | reverse complement strand
TTCTTGATAAAAGGAATCAATATCACTTTCTCAAAATATGTGATAAATGTTTCAAAAATAGAAGAGTCTTCGACTCAACAATTGGCCATTAAGGCCCAAATCAAAGAGGAGTCTTCTACTCCTAACCAAGCCCAATCAACAATGCTTGGATCCAAAAGACTCAATCACCAATCAACCAACCATTTTGACCCATTCTCAATATCCTTCGATGCCCAATTAATTTCAAAATACAAGAATTCATCATTTGATTTTCAAAAAATGGCCAGTAAGAATCTCTTTCATATTGAGCCTCTATTTGCTCATTTGAAGGATCCTAGCCAAATTGCCAAAATCCATTTCATTCCTAAATCCCACTATGTCCCTGGACATGATAACAAAACCCTTAGTTTCTACAGAGACATCCTCTTAGAAACAGAATCCATAAAAATTAGCCCAATCAAAAATCCTGAAAAAAGAATCATTTGCTATTATTTCTTTATCCTCAGAATCATAACTATGGAAGATTGGAGAATCCATCCTTCAAATTTCAAAATAATTTTAAACAAAAAACAATATAATTATTTTGACTATATTGATGCATGTCACAATATTTTCTTGCATCAGAATAGTGATTTCTCCTATTTTTTATTTTTAAATTTTGACAACAATTGCAAAATTGATTTCCCAAGATGGTTCTTAAAATAGTGTTCCATTCATGGTCTTACCTTAGAACGTTTTCCAATTGAGTTACAACGATGGTTCAAAATATTTTTAAAGGTTTACAAGCCGTCACCAATTGAGGTTTTATTTCCCTAAATACTTTGTTTTTCAATAAATATAAAATACCTTGGATTTTGAAATGGCAATACTCGGTTGAAAAAGGAACTTTCACCAGAGAATATTATGTTAAATGGTGGGATAAGTTGCATACCCTGAAAATTATTGCGTCCATCAATTACAAGTTTGCAAGTATCCATCCCGATATAAGACTTGCAAATCCTTTCATCCAAACTCTATTAAAAATTAATGAGCCCATTGACCTAGCTCCACAAATAAAAATATCTAATCCAAATTCTTCTAAACCCAAATCAAATCTTGAGTCCAAACCCTATTCAAAGGGTAAATCAAAGACCACCAAGCCTAAACTCAAATTAGAGGAAGAACTAATTCTACTTCTCCATTCAGAAGATAATAATGAACCAGGCTCTGAATCACCTGCAGAGTCAAGTCACCAAACTAAATAAAAAATCCAAAGAGATCAATTACCCCTCAACAATTGAAGGTCCTATTCAAAAGTATTGATTCTAGTGATAAGACCCGAATTGACCAGTAAACAAATGGATTTGTCTTTGGCAAAATGCCAGTGTCCAAGAATCAATTGATCTGACAACTCAGCACAATGCAACGATCATGATGATCTCCAAGAAAAACAATAATCAATAATCATAAACACAAGAGTCTAGAAAAAAAATTGTCAAGGACCAAAGTATACAGTATCGATGACTTTCAAAAACAGCAACAATGACTTCCAAGGATGAAGGCACAAAAACCGAGATAACAATTATCAAAGGATCCAATGTGCAACAGTCTCAATAACATTTCAACCACAAACAATAATGACAGAGTAATTATGAAGACACGAAGACCGAGATAACAATTATCAATGGATCTTTACATTTTTGTCTTCTTCTGTAATTATTGTACTATGTTGTCAAATAATTAGGCAACTATTCATGCTTTTTACTATTCTTAGTCAAAAGTAGACAAAAGTAGAAATGTAAAATGTTTTTACTTTTGTAGAATAGAATAGTTCAGGTAAGTGATGGGTTCCCGGTGAACTCCACTTTCCTTAGCTATAAATAGGTAGCCTCTCCCATTTGTGAATCAGAACTCGTTTTACAACTCTTATTATTTGAGAGCTAAAACCTGTTTTGTGAAACAAAGCTTTCTTCTTCTACTCCTCTTTTGTAAATCTTTTCTTCTTTTTTCTTCAACGTAAATTAGTGAGCGGGAGCACTAGTTTATTGTTGCAAATAAACTCTGTTTGTGTAAGTCTTTAATCTTACACCTCAATACATTAACTATTTTTTACTATTCATTAATACAATTTTTACTGTTTATCTTCTTCCCTCTTAATACCCCCTCATAAGTACTGTTCAATTCTGCGCCTTTTAGTATCAGAGCCAAACCTGGTGGGGATAATTACTATTCCTACTTATCTGCTTAATTAAACTGTTCACCGCCTATTATGGCTGGTTATTGATAACAGTTACTGTTTATCTTCTTCCTTCTTAATACCCCTAATAAATACTGTTCAATTTCGCGCCTTTTGGTATCAAAGTCAAACCTGGTGGGGATAATTACTGTTCATTAAATGTTTCTACTTCAATATCTGCTTAATTAAACTGTTCACCGCCTATTATGGCTGGTTATTGATAATATTGTTTACTGCTTTGCTTACATGAATAATTGCTTATATATAATCTTACTCTCCGTCCAAGTGGCTGGTTATTCTTACAATTGATTATTTCTCTGTATTATTTGTTTACCTAATCTGTGAATCTGTTTATCAGAGACTGACATATCAGCTTCTACTTGGTTAGCTTCTGGGACCTAGGTAAGACCTCTTAGATACGTAAATCCCGAGGGTAGGGTGGTTGTCGAGGCGAAAGGGAGAAGAGTGAAGCCTAATAGGAGGTTGTAGAAGTCACCACAAGGTTAGTAACAAACAATACATCATGAAATTCTCAATAATAAGAATAATTTAGTTAATTGAGCAATGAGTAGATTATTTAGGAGTAATTCTTCTAGTAGTAATAAGTCAACAATAACCTCAATACCCGACATAATAAATGATGAACACATAGAATTAACAGATGATCAAGTAGATCATTACCTAAAATCCCCAATAAAAATATCTATAAATCAACATGGTCTGTTGCTTCTTTCAAGCCTCACCATCATGTAAAAACAATTGAAAAAATATATGCTCTTGGAAAGAGCATGAAACATGTCAATTACTTTCCTCTGATGCAATAAAGCATCATATTCAAGAAGGATATAATTTCCTTCATTTTGGTTTAGTCCAGATTGGAGTGAAACCACTCACGAGAAGAGGCCTAAATACCTCTGTCTTATTAGCCTTGCGAGATGCAAGATTTACAAATTTTAATGATAGTATATTAGGTTTAATTGAATCTTCACTTTGTAATGGTCCAATTCATTTTGATTGTTTCCCTGATCTATCTGTAAGTTTAGCAGATCCTCATATTTTAAAATCATTAACTTTAAATATTAAAACTAGTGGTTACCAAGTCCTAGAAGGTACCTAGCCTCTAGCCTTAATTTTTAGAATACATTACAAAGTAACAAAAACTAATATGAACTTCCAAGCCATCAATAGGAGTCCAAAGAATCAAACCATATTAATACAATCTAGTCAAAGTAATGCAAATATTAGAATTCCTAAAACAATTAGGTGGACTGAAATTAATTTACCAAGAGATTGACTTTTAACTAATGAAAGTCAACCAACNACTTCCAAGCCATCAATAGGAGTCCAAAGAATCAAACCCTATTAATACAATCTAGTCAAAGTAATGCAAATATTAGAATTCCTAAAACAATTAGGTGGACTGAAATTAATTTACCAACAGATTGGTTTTTCAAAGACCAATTGAAGATATAGATTACATCCAGCAGTACATGGATTGTACTGTAAAAATTAACTTTCAATCATCTTCTATCCACAAATTAGGGAATATAGTCAGTCTAGTACCCCTAGAAATTCCTTTTCTGAATCATCCGCTGTTAATAATCAAAGTTTTAGGATCCAACACTTAGAACAAGAATTAAAGAAATTACAAATTAAGAATTTAAAACTTAAAAGCATACCCACGAATTCTCAAGTCAGTTAGCCAGTCTTTGATAATAAGTCTGAACAATCTGATGAAACCGAAGCACCCACTGGATTAGATTTCCAAGGAAGCCTTAATTCTGTCAATCCTCAACTCCTAGTTCTCAATATAGGAACCTTGAGCCAAGAGTATGATCCAGATTGGGAAGGTCTAGCCCAACACAATAATGACCCAAATAATCTAGACAGACGTAATAGGTTCAGAGATTCATATGATATGGATCAAAGAAAAGTCATACTTGCTGAATGGAAGGCATTCATGCAAGAATTTAAAATTGATATATTTTTTCTAGATTATGTTGAAGATATTTACGAAAGAAATATCAAAGTAATTTCAAAGTTTAAATGGGTTAAGGAAGACTCTAGTGTAGTTTCTACTAGTCATCCTCCTCCTGAGAAAATTATGATTAATCATAAAAATTCTTTAATCATTGCTTCTCCTTTCAAAATTGCAAAGGAAGAAGAACCAAACAAAAAGGTAGTTGAACAACTCAACTATACTAACCAGAGTCTAATTACAATAGGAAAACAGTTAGACAAAATTGAAACTAAGGTTGATGTTCTCAATGAACCTAAGCCTAGTGAAACACTGAAAGAAAAACCCTTAATAAATCTTTTTGAGAAAACCACTTTAAAGATTGTTCCAATTAATAAAAAAATTGATAAAATGATTTAGGATTTAAAAGGAAAAACTACTAATACTGCATCATCTTCCTCTGTTAAGGTTGTTAACCAAGACAATAGTTTATATTCTAAGTCTGAAGCAATTGATGAAATATTTCAAAATTAAAAGTAATTAATCAAGACGATAATACTGACTCAGATAGTCATAGGTCAGAATCAACTTATGAATTATATGCAATAGATGAATTTTCAAATATTAACAATATTGAAAAAACATTTAAAAATTTAGAAATTAATAAATTAGAAAGAAAATGGCATAAGAAGCCCATGCCCCCTTACATTCATGCCGAAGCTGCAGAAACAGAAAATTGATTAACAAGAGATGGTCTTTCGGAACAGGAAGTCCTCAATAAATTACAACACATGGCAATGGTAGCTAATAGCTACATTACCTCTCACGGTTTACTTCATGAAGAAGTAATAAATCTTCTAGTCACAGGATTCACAGGAATGCTTCATTCCTGGTGGGAAAAATATCTCACACATGAATAAAAAATTGCCATCCTCTCAGCAGTTAAGATTGATGCTGAAGGAAACCCAATTATTGGAGAAAATCAAGAGACAATACCTGATGGTATAAATACGCTCCTTTATACAATAATTGAACATTTCATTGGTACGCCAAACAATATTACTTCGCGTATACATGATCAATTAACAAATCTTAGGTGTCCAACATTAAGTGATTTTAATTGGTATAAGAATATATTCTTATCCAGAGTAATGTCAATGGATGATAGTAATCAACCCTTTTAGAAAGAGAAATTCATAAATGGATTACCCAATCTTTTTGCCCATAAAATAAGGACAGTCCTTAGTAATGACCTAGGAAATATAGACTATGATAGTCTAACCTATGAAACCATAATTACTATAATACAAAAGGAAGGATTAAAAATGTGTGTTGATATGAAAATCAACAAACAAATTAAAAAAGAAAGTAAAACTGCTAAATATGAGTTAGGTAATTTTTGTGAGCAATACGGTTTACCCTCTATTGCCCCTTCTCAAAAGAATAGAAAACATTCTCATTTAAACCCTAGAAGGTATCATAAGCCCTATAGGAAAAATTACCACAAACATAAGAATAAAAATTCTGATCAAAACTTTTCTAAGAATAAAAACTTTTCTAGAAATAAAAATTATTCAAGAAAAAGGTTTAATAAAAAATTTGATAAGACTAATATTACGTGTTTCAAATGTGGTCAGAAAGGTCACCTTTCAAATACTTGTCAAGTCAAGAATAAAATTAATCAATTAAAAATTTCTGAAGAAGATAAACAGGAATTGTTTAGAATCTTAGAAACAATAGATTATTATGATAGTAATAGTGAAGATTTAGGAGAATATGAAACCCCTGAATCCTCTGAAATTGAATCCTGAAGTTCTGACAGTGATTCTCCTAACATCACTATGGGGTGTAGGGATAGTTGTTGTCAAAAAATCAATGTCCTAAATAAAAATGAAGAACAAGAAACCCTCTTGTTAGATTTAATTTGCAAAATTGAAAATCCTGAATTAAAACAAGAATACCTTGAAAGACTTAAGAAAATAGTTCTAAAGAAAGAAAGTACGAAGTCTAATAATAGTAATACTGCAAAATACCTTGAAAAATTCAATAAAATAAAGGGAAAAGAAAAGGAAGTTACCTTACAGGAACTTCAAAAAGAAATTAAAGATATTAAAATTGAAATAAAAGATTTGAAGAATTCAAACAATGAAATAAAAGAAGAATTAAATTTTTTAAAAATAGAAAATGTAATTAACAAACAAGAATTGTGCGAACCTAGTAAATTACTAATCTTGGATAATGAGGGTGAAGAACCCATAAACTATCAAGAAGGTGATGAACATTTCATCCAAATCATCAATCCTATAAAAATCAAAAAATGGCATATAATGGTTAGAATAATCATGCAAGATTTTGATTTTATCACATTGGCTCTTGTAGATTCAGGAGCAGATTTAAATTGTATGCAGGAAGGACTAGTTCCTTCAAAGTACTTTAAGAAGACAAAAGAGTCTCTGTCTTCTGCCAATGGTACCCGAATGCATATTAATTATGAAATCTCCAAAGTTCATATTTTCCAAAATAATATATGTTTTAAAACATCATTTGTCTTAGTAAAAAATATGACGGATAAAATAATTTTGGGTTTACCATTCATCTCTTTGTTATATCCTTTCACAACAGAGTATGATGGGATAATTATTTATCCCATAGATGAACCGGTTAAATTCAAATTTCTTTCTTTTCCCGACAATGAGAATTTAAAAAATCTAAAACAAAATTCTATTTTCAAATCCATAAATACAATCTCTTGCAAAAAGAAACCATTGAGATTTTTACAAGAAAAAATTAAATTAAGAAAAAATAAACAAAAAATTCATCGTTTGAAAATTAATTATGAGCCTCTCAAGAATATTATAGGATGGAGAAAATATCTAAAACCAAACAAAAGAGACTTGATCAACAGACTTAGAAGTACTGGTATATTAAGCATAGTAACTAGATATTGGCAAAACCAGACAAATAAGATTCAGCAATACAAAATTATATTTGACCATTGGAAAATAATGCCATCCGCTCCTAACAAAATTCAGAAGATAATAAATAAAAATTTTAACCAAATTATTGATTTTCCAATTGTCTGCATTTTTATTAAACAATACTTGTTAAGTTTCTTGATTGTTTACAATTATGAATATGCCAAACAATATTGGATCTACTCTAAATTATCCACCAAGATAGTAAAACAAGATAGTAGAACCAAACTATCTCAAAATAGATTTCCAGGACTTAAAGTTTATTATTTCATTAATCAAATCATACAATTTACCTTAATACAAAAATTTCTTTTAAAAATTAACTACAAGTCTGTAGGATGTACTTTGAATATAAAAATATTACTTTCAAATAAATTCTTGCCAGGTAGCAACCCATTTTCAATACTTTTAACCTCAATTTACAGTTTATTAATCCAATTTCTAACCTTCTCTCTTATAATTTTATGCAGAAAATCATCCCAAGATTCAACAATGGAGGAACTTGAGAATTCCGACCAACTAGAAAATGGAAAGGTAGAACCCAGGATACTTAGTAAAAATTCTTTTAAAATAAAAAAACTTAATGGAAGAATAGAAGCATTTTGTTCAAAATCCCCATTTATTAATTATGGTCATAATGGATTTGAATATCCAAGAAATGACTGGATTACTGAATTGGATGAACTTTTAGAAGATGTTGGATTAAAGGATAACTTCAATGCAGCATTAATCCAGTGGTATAAAAAGGTGGAAAAATAGGTTTTCATAAAGATAATGAAGTCTGTTATGATGACAGTAAAATTTTAACCATAAACCTTTTAGGACAAGCAGTATTTAAAATTGAATTTCCAAATAAAACAATAGAAGAATTTCTGATTCCAAAAGGAACATTCTTCATCATGCCTGACGGATTTCAAAAGAGTCATAGGCATGCAGTAGAATCCTTAACTGAAAGAATCAGCATTATATTCAGAAATCATGTGAGAATGATGAATGACTCGATAATAGAAGAGTCTTTGATTCAACAATTGGCCCTTAAGGCTCAAATCAAAGAGGAGTCTTCTACTCCTACCCAAGCCCAATCAACAACACTTGAGTCCAATGGACTCAATCATCAATCAACCAGCCAATTTGACCCATTCTCAATGTCCTTCGATGACCAATTAATTTCAAAATATAAGGATTCATCATTTGATTTTCAAAAAATGGCTAGTGAAAATCTATTTCATATTGAGCCTCCATTTGCTCATTTGAACGACCTCACTCAAATTGCCAAAGCCCATTTCATTCCTAAATTCCACTATGTCCCTGGACATAATAACAAAAACCTTAGTTTCTATAGAAACATTCTTTTGGAAACAGAATCCATAAAAATTAGCCCAATCAAAAATTCTGAAGAAAGAATCATTTACCATTCTTTTTCTATCCTCAGAATCATAACTATGGAGGATTGGAAAATCCATCCTTCAAGTTTCAAAACAATTTTAGATAGAAAACAATATAATTATTTTGATTACATTGATGCATGGCACAATATTTTCTTGCATCAAAATGGTGATTTCTCTCACTTTTGGGTTTTAAATTTTGATAAGAACTTCAAAATCAATTTACCAAGCTGGTTCTTAAAATGGTGGTCCATTCATGGTTTTACCTTAGAACTTTTTCCAATTGATTTACAACAATGTTTCAATTTATTTTTAAAGGTTTACAAACCCTCACCAATTGAGGTTTTATTTCCCCAAATACTTTGTTTTTCAATAAAATACAAAATACCTTGGATTTTGAAATGGTAATACTCGATTGAAAAAGGAATTTTCACCAGAGAATATTATGTTAAATGGTGGGATAAGTTGAATACCCAGAAAATTATTGCATCCATCAATTACAAGTTTTCAAGTATCCATCCCAATATGAGACTTGCAAATCCTTTCATCCAAGCTCCATTAAAAATTAATGAGCCCATTAACCTAGCTCCACAAATAAAATTATCTAATCCAAATTCCTCCAAACCTAAATCAAAGTCCAAATGCAAACCCTTTCCAAAGAATGAATCAAGGGACACAACTCCAAAGTCTAAATTAAAGAAAAAATTATTCCAAGAAATACTTCTCCCTTTGGAGAAAAATACTGAATCTGACTCTGAATCATCTCCAGAATCAAGTTCCTAAACAAAAGGAATCCAGGAAAGCCACTCTTCAGCAATTGAAGGACCCATCCAATAATGATGATCTCAGTAAATGAAATAAATAGAGAATTTGTCTTTAGCAGACTACCAATGTTTGAATAAAGGTATTTGATGAATCATGATGGCACCTTGACCCAATGCAACGGTCATGATGATCCCCAAGAAAAAACAATTATCAATAATCATGAACACAAGAGTCCAAAACAACAATTGTCAAGGACAATAGTATACAGTATCAATGACTTTCAAAAATAGCAACAAAGACTTCCAAGGATGAAGGCACAAAAATCGAGATAGCAATCATCAAGGGATCCAATGTGCAACAGTCTCAATAACATTTCAACCACAAGTAATCATAATAGAGTAATTATGAAGACACGAAGTCCGAGATAACAATTGTCGAGGGATATTTACATTTTTTCTCCTGTAATTATTGTACTAAGTTGTCAAATAATTAAGCAACTATTCATGTTTTTTACTATTCTTAGTCAAAAGTAGACAAAAGTAGAAATGTAAAATGTTTTTACTTTTGTAGAAAAGAATAGTTCAGGTAAGTAATGGGTTCCCGGTGAACTCCACTTTCCTTAGCTATAAATAGGCAGTCTCTTCCATTTGTGAATCAGAACTCGTTTTACAACTCTTACTATTTGAGAGCTAAAACCTTTTTTGTGAAACAAAGCTTTCTTCTTCTACTCCTCTTTTGTAAATCTTTTCTTCTTTTTTCTTCAACGTAAATTAGTGAGCGGGAGCACTAGTTTATTGTTGCAAATAAACTCTGTTTGTGTAAGTCTATAATATCTTCAATATCCAACATAGTAGATGATGAATATTTTGAATTTACAGATGATCAAGTAGATCATAAATACTTTGAATACCCATCAGATGATCAGAATGATCATTTCGAATACGTTTCAGATGATCAAGAAATCATTCTGAAGACTTTAATCAAGTAAATGATAGGGTATGGAACATACCCAATAAAAATAAGAATTCCAATTCTAAATTATCCTTTAAGATTCAAATAGAGCAAGAATTAAAAAATTTAAAAGTTAAAGGTCTAGAACATAAAGATATAAGTTTCCAAGAAATTCAGACAAACCTTAATAATAAACAATCTAACAAAATTAATTATCAATCTTTTAATTCTAAAGTTAGGGAGTATAACCAGTCTAGTACCCCTAAGAGTTCCTTTTCTTGATCATCTATTAATAATGATCAAGATTTTAGGATTAAAGAATCAAAACAAAAATTAAAAGATTATAAAAATTTTAATCCAAATATTCTACAGCAAGAATACAAACCAGATTGGACAAGTCTAAACAAACACAATGATGACCCAGCCAATATTAATAGACGTAATAGGTTCAAAGATTCATATAATATGGATCAAAGAAAAATCATACTTGCTGAATGGAAGGCATTCATGCAAAAATATAAAGTTAACATATTTTTCCTTGATTATATCGAAGATATTTATGAGAAGACTATTACAATAATTCCCAAATCTAAATGGGTCAAGGAAGACTCCAGTGTGGTAACTGTCAGTCATCCACCACCTGAAAGTCTCCTAATTAATCATAAAACTTCTCAACCTAATAAAGATTTCATTAAACCTTTCCAACTTCATTATGAGAAAGCTTCTGATGAAGAAATACTTAGAAGGTTAAAATCTTTAAGAGATAATGTCTCAGAAGCAGATAACCATTGGTTAGAATCAACCTATGAGCCATCCATAATTCATAATTCTTCAAAAGAAAAAAATAAAGAATCTTGTAGGTCAGAATCCTATGAACCTTCAAATAGTATTGAGGAACAATTCAAAGATTTAGAAATTAAATCATCTGTCAATGTTAGTGACCACGACAGTATCTTTGAATTAGAAATTCATAGGTTAGAACCCACCTATGAATATTCCATAATTAAAGAATCTTCAAATATTAAAGAAACATTAAAGAATTTGAAAACTAATGAATCATCTTATTCTGGTATGATTGATAATCAAAATAATTGTTTAGAATTTGAAAACCTTACTAATAATAAACTTCAAGAATTAGATGACAAGAGTTCAAATTTAGAAAATCATAGGCTAGAATCAACCTATGAATCTTCAAACGTTAACAAAGTTGAAGAAATATTAAAATGTTTTGAAACTAAAAAATCATCCTATGAGGACATTAACCATAGAAATTCTTTAATCACTGTTTCTCCTTTCAAAATTTCAAAGGAAGAAGAATCAAATAAAAAATTAGTTGAACAACTCAATTACACCAATCAAAGTCTAATTACAATAGGTAAGCAATTAGGAATAATTGAAAATAAAGTTGATGATATTCATAAACCTGAATCTAGTAAAACTCTAGAAGAAAAATCTTTAATAAATCTTTCTAACAAAACCACTCCAAATATGGTTCCCCTTAATAAACATATTGATAAATTACTTCATGAATTAAACTAATCAATCAAGATAATGTTTTAGATCCAGAAAGCCATAGGTCAGAGTTCACCTATGATTCGTCTACATTGAGTGAATCTTCAAACATTAATAATATTGAAGAATCAATTAAAATTTTAGAATCATTTGAAATTAAATACGAAATTAAATGTGAAAAGATTATTAATATACCTCATGAATTAAAGGTAATTAATCAACACAATAATTTAGATTTAGAAAATTATAAGTCAGAATCCACCTATGAATCATCTACGATAAGTAAATCTTCAAACATTCTTAATATTGAAGAATCACATAGAAATTTAGAAATTAATAAATTAGAAAGGAAATGGCCTAAAAAGCCTATTCCTCTTGATATTCAAATTTCTGAAAATTCTTTAGTTAACCAATTTTCTGTTTCTACAGATAAATTACACGAATGGAATATTGATGGCCTTTTTAAACAGAAAGTTCTCAATAAATTTCAACACATGACAATGATAGCTAACAGCTACATTATCACACCCAATTTACTTCACAATGAGGTAATCAATCCTTTAGTCACAGGATTCACAGGAATGCCACGTTCCTGGTGGGAAAATTATCTCACAAAAGAATCCAAAAAGCCCATCCTTTTAGTAATAAAGATTAATGCTGAAGGAACACTAAATATTGAAAAAAATCTGGAAACAATACCTAGTGCCACCAATACACTTCTCTTCACAATAGTTAAATACTTCATTGGAATGTCGAGTAATATTACTTCACATATCCATAATCAATATACTAAACTTAGGTGTCCAACACTAAGTCAAATCCATTGGTACAAAAATATATTTTTGTCCAAAATAATGTCAAGGGATGATAACAATCAACCCTCTTGGAAAGAAAAAATTATTAATAAATTACCCATTTTATACACACACAAAATAAGAAAAATCCTTAGTAATAACCTAAGAAACATAGACTATGATAGTCTTACCTATGGTACGATTATTACTACAATACAAAATGAAGATTTTGAAATACGCATTAATATGAAAAATAAAGCTGTAGAATATAAATTAGACAATTCTTGTGAGCAATATGGTTTACCCCCTATTAAGAAAAGTTAACATTCAAACCCTAGAAGGTCTCACAAGCTTGATAGGAGAAAGTACCATAAGAATAAGCATAAGATTTTTAACCAACATTTTTCAAATAATAAAAAACATTTCTCCAAGAATAAAATTTATTCTAGAAGAAAACACAATAAATATTCTTTTGATAAAAATAAACTTAAGTATTTTAAATATGGCCCAAATGGTCATTTCACTAAAACTTGTCAAGTTAAACACAGAATTAATCAATTAAAAATCTCTAATAAAGAAAAACAAGAATTGTTTAGAATCACAGAGTTCATAGAAAACTATGAAAGTGATAGTGATGGTTTAGGAGAATTTGAATACCCCAAGTCCTCAAAATCTAGCTCTAATGAAAATAATTCTCCTAACATCTTTATGGGGTGTAAGGATAGTTTTCAAAAATTTAATGTTCTAAATAAAAATATAGAACAAGAAGAAAATCTCTTGTTGAATTTATATAGCAAAATTAAAAATCCAGAATTCCCAGAAAGACTTAGGAAAGTAGTTTCAAAAGAAAATACTATGTCTAAAGCCTTTCACAAACCCTTAAAAAACTCAATATGGGTAAAGGAAAGAAAGAAGAAGTTATCCTACATGAATTTCAGAAAGAAATTAAAAATATTAAAATTAAATCTTTTAATAAAAAGTTTAATTAAAATTCATGAATCTTGTAAATTAGGAGAACCTAGTAGATTCTCAATTAATAAGGTTGAAGAACCTATTATCAACAATCAAAATAATGATAATTTTATCCAAACACTTAATTATATCAAAAACAAGAAATGGTGTATAATGGTCAGAATAATAATTCAAAATTCTGATTTCACAACAATGATTCTTGTTAATTCAGGAGTAGATTTGAATTGTATACAGGAAGGACTAGTTCCAACGAATTACTTTAAGAATACAAAAAAATCTTTGTCTTCTATCAATATACATATCAAATATGAAATACCCAAAGTTCATAATTGTCAAGACAATATATGTTTTAAAATATCATTCGTCTTAGTAAAAAATATGATTGATAAAACAATTATAGGTTTAGCATTCATTTCTTTGTTGTGTCCTTTTACAATAGAGT